>JBAMBO010001765.1:0-74152 GCA_037044535.1 Lordiphosa magnipectinata | reverse complement strand
CCCTTTGCTAAGCCAGTTGCCCTCCGACGTGGCCAATATGATGGAGGTGCAAATCAGGGCTGCAAACCCAAAAAATTTTTCGGAACCTCCGGCTTGCGGTTCGAACCAAAATTTAACAACGGTTAAGGTTCGGATATTTGAGGTTCGAGGTTTTTGGGCGTTGGTTTTGGTTCGAACCTTGGTTCGTTGGGTAAAACGCAATATATTTAAAATAACAATAAAATAGGTTTACACTTGACGCCAAGATACATTTTAAGACTGTAAGACGTCGATTATAATTTACGTGAGGTTGGCGCTTGTGTGCTGGATATGGACTTCCGTCTAAGCTAGTGTGTAAATCTTTAGTCCGCCCTCTAAAAAAAGTCAAAAATGTCTAAATGTCAAATAATTATCTAGAATTACAGGTTCCGACAAAACTGAAAAGTTTCCAAGATTCGAGCTTACAAAATAGCTATATCTGGTGGGAAAAACAGCTAAATTGACAACGCTGCGTGTGGCACACACTTCTGTCTGTATAAATGTATGTACTTTTGTTGCTGGACAAGACGGCTGACATGTTTCTGCAGTAGCAGGCACCGAGTTGCTTAGATTGGCGCATATGTATATGTATAAGATGAAAATTAAATCGTTCAATACATTGTGCGGTGTTCAAAGGTGTTTACATTCAATATGTAGTATATTTCAAATTAATATCTCTGACTTTGTGGTCTATGTGTATGTAATATAAACTGCGCATAAGTATGAATGTATACATATGTACATAGGTAGGCAAAGAAGTACCACATACAATAGCTCGCTCTGATTCTTCACGTATTTAAATTGTTTTACATATGTACAAAGTACATTGTACATACATATATGTATGTATGTTAACAACCATTGGGAGTGCGAAAAGGAGAAAATAACAAATCGAAGAAATTTACTTTTTGAACCGAACGAAAAGTTTGGGTTCGGAACGGGTTCGGGTTCATCTAGTTTCGACCTCGTGGTTCGGTTCAGGGTTTGCTTCACAGTAAAAAATAACCGGTTCGGTTCAAAACCGGTTTGCAGCCTTGGTGCAAATTACAATTTTCCTTTTTGAGTCAGTAGAGGCTCACAAAGAAAAATAAACAATAAAATAGTCAAAATTAATAGTATAATATTATAAATTTATATGATAAGAATATTATAAAAAATTCAAAAAAATTGGATTAACAGCATCATTTTGCCAAAGTAACAGACCGGATCCCTGAGTTGACAAAATTTCTAATTGTATTCCACACATGTTTGGGACTGGGTCGACTGTTGTGAGTGGTGGGCTGTCTGCTGTCGAAGCTGTTTGTTTCTCTCCGCACAAAATGTAAGAGGTCTGACATCAAGCCTTTAGCAAGTGGTTTTACAACGTTTTTTTTATACGGAGTTTTTCGTTTGCGAGCGCTTTTTGGCGTTCTCCGTACCGTGCTTTATTAGCGAATTTCGGTGGCACACACTACACTTGTTGCGCCGTCTGCATACGCGCGCTGGCTCCAGAACGAACAGATTTTGGTGTCTTAACTCGCTTTAAAGCAATGCAAATGCACTTGTTGAGCCGTCACTTGTGCGACCGAAAAAGCAATGGGTGCAATGAGAACAAAGGCGTTACCATCGCTGTACTGGGAACAAAAATTACAAAAATCACACAAAATATGCAAAGAACACGGAGTCTCAAAAATTCTTTTAAGGAAAAGGATCATATCAGCGAAACGTCTAAATGATTGAAGTTTCAATCTTTGACTAGCATACAATGGCAGAATGAGGCACAAGGGTTTAAGAAGCTGCTAGAAATTCAGGAATATCCAACTTTTTGTAGCAGATCCATGAAAAGCATGAAAACAAACATGTTGTTTTTTAGATGCTTACATCATTTGCTAGGACCTAGCTACTTTAAAGCAAGTTGTGATCTAATAATTAGACATCGGATTCTATGCACTTTTTTAAATGAAGGTTGATTGAGGTGAAAATTTGGATTTATACTAATTTAATAACCCTTATTACATTGAAAACTGCATATATTGAATATATTATAAATATATATATAATATATGCAAATTTTGCATATTTTGCATATGCAAAACATGCAAACAAATATGCAAAATATGCAAAATATACAATAAATATGCAAAATATCTATGTCTATAAAAAATGTCTAAAAATGGCGACATTTACAAAAATTCGCATTCTTGAGCTTAGATTATTATAAAGAATATATAGACGGTTAAATGGAAGTTGTAGACCGAGCAAATGTACTTTGAAAGTTCTAACATATTGTAAATTTTTCAAATTGTGTATTCATTTCAGATTTTTGTGCAGATTTTATGGGCGGCTAGAGTACACGGGTAATAAAGAAGATGTGGAACAAATCGTCAAGAAAATCGCGAAATTTCCAAAAATTCTCATTTGAGTTTTGATTATCATAAAGAATACCCTTCCGGCGGGTAAATAGGAGGAGTAGATCAAGTGGTTAAAGGACCTAAGATAACTATGAAGGTTTGATAGATGGCAATCCCAAAATTTGTCAAATTTTCATTTTAGCATTTACGAAAGCCCAGGCGTTGGTAAATAAGAGGCGTGGATTGAACAGGTCCAAATTTGCAAATTTTTCGTATGACCTAATATTATTATGAAGGTTTTATGGATGGCAATGTAGACGGGTGTAGGGGTAGGAGGTGTAGATCGAACGGGTAAAAGAATCGCGAAATTTGCCAATTTTTCATATGACCAAAGATTATTATGAAGACTTAATAGACAGCAATAGTAGACGGTTAACTATAGGAAGCGTAGACCAAACTGTCAAAAAAATCGCAAAAATTTCAAAATCAATATTTGAGCTTAGATTTTTCGCGAAATTTCCAAAATTGTATGAGTTTTGGGAATAATTAAGATGTGATGGCAATTTTAAACGTTGCGAAATTTACAAAACTTTTGCATAAGTTAGATTATAATGTAGAGAGCTAAACTGACGGGTCAAGATCAAGCGGTCCAAAAATCCGATATACAAAATTTTATGATTAATTCAGATTATCATGAAGATTTAATAGTTGGCAGTTAAAGACGGGTAAATAGGAGGTGTCGGTCAATCGGTTTAAAGAAATTTCAACATTTGCGAAATTCTTATGTTAGTTTAGATTGACACGAAGACTGGTATATAGACGGACAAATAGGATGTGATGATCATACGGACCAAAAACTCGGGAAATTTGAAAAAAATTTAATGAGATTAGATTCTCATGACAATGTTATAGATGGCAATTGTCTATGAAGCTTCACTTCTTCGTATTGTGTTTAAAATTCTAAAGGAGGCGCAGCAACGCACTCCGGGTGCCTGGTATGTAAATATGTATTGCAAAACAGTTTGATGGCAAATCTCTTAGCCATTTTTGAATGAAAAGTGTGTTTTTATCACTCATTTTCGGCATTTTAAATGATTACAAGTTGAATTCGTGATTTTGATTTACTAGTTCCAACAGATTTGCAACAAAATCAGAAAATGGTTAGCACAGAATCATTATGTAATATCATAAAAAAAAGGTTTCTTGCATATTTTGCATATTCTGCATATTTTGCATATTTTTTATAGCTTATAAAATGCAAATTGGAAGTCAATTTGAGGAATTCCGAGGTTATAGGGAGGGCCATGGTTTCTTTCATTAAGTCATTGTGTGTGAAGCTGTAGGAGAAAGAAGCAGTGTACTTTATTTTGGGTTAAGGCACATCAAGCCAGAGGTCTCAAGTCTTAATCATGGCCAGCTCCATAGAATAGAGGTGAAGCATACTCGCCGGGCGTATACGGGGAGTAAAATTAGACGAATATGGATTTAAAGTTGTCTGGTGTAAAAGAAGAATTCGCCACAGCAAGAGTGACGGAGCTTCGAAAGTAAAGGAAGCTAACATTTCAGGCGTGTATCATTAGTATATTGAGCTGTGGAGGCTGCAAAGGTTGAGGGCGACACGGGAAATGGCATACCAGTCATATCCACGGAGAAGCATACCGAAAAGGATTATCTGCCGGCTTGAATCAAAATGCCAAAACAACCCTGAAAATGCTTTTTATTCTTGCATTTTTCTTTGCTGCAAAAAGTCCTAGTCAGAGTGACAAGTTGACTGTAGCTTGTATTAACCGTAAGCAGGTTTCGGTTCGGTTTCTAGTAAAAGAAATTTGAGTTTTTAAGGCGTTTTTTTTGCCTAAACAAAGAATCAACTTTGACTTAACTTTATTTTACTAGTCTTTTAATTTAAGCAAATATAACGATTGGGAGTCTAAAACCAAAAATTTAGTACCAAAAAAAGACTGTTCTTTCACAAAATTTGAGTTTGGAACAACAACAACAACGTCTGCATGTGCGCCCTTTTGGCTTCGAGCTCCGAATCGCATGGTTTTGGTTTTTGTCAGCAAGTTTTACAGTCCTGAAAGTGTCCCCACTTTTTCTCAGTGCACATACAACACAAGCGAAACACGAAAAGCCACAGGGCAAAGCAACCGCATAAACTAACTTTATTTTTTTTTTCCTCCTGCTGCTGCGGTAGGGTAAACAAAAAAGCTTTAATTTCATTTGAAATAAACGCACCCAACGCACTATAAAAACAACAACTTGGCTACGGGTCTATATGTTTCCGGTTAATTGAACGGCAAGAGAAGAACTTACTCAAAGGCATATTTCCACCGGAGGCAGCGCGACGCCACAAGACATCTGGCAAGGGATCGCCACCAATGCGACACTGGAACACCACAGAGCTACCCACAACAGCGGTTTGATTCTGGGGGCCGCGTATCAAAAAGGGACGCACTGAAAGGATAAGCACAGGTGTCCATAAAATAAGTATAGCAACCCAAAAAGAGACCTCAACTTACCGTGCACCTTTAGGAACGCCGTTGCCGATTCCCGTATGCCCACAACATTCTTAACCACACACTGATAACGGCCATCGTCCGATTGCCGAGCATCCTGTATGGCCAAATTGCCACCATCCACAATCCGAATGCGTTTGTTCCCCGCACTCAGACTCAACGTTTGTCCATTCTTACGCCAGGAGATTTGCGGCTCGGGTGAGCCGCGCGGTGCACCGCATTCCATCAGGGCCACTTCACCCTGGGCCACTCGCGTGTTTTGCGGTTCCAAGCGGAATTCGTCGCGCAGAACTGAAATGGTGAAATGGGTGGGAGGAGAAGAGTGAGAATGAGTGGCGCTTTGATTGATTCAATATTAATAACTGTCAGTTGAGCAGGTAGCCGAGGTAGCCCGGGTTCACTTGCATCATCCCCTCTTCATATTTTATGCCAAGCCATTTGCCAATAAAACCTTGATAATGATGGCCAGGCTTTTGCAGGCTTTGAACTCGCTTCGTTTGCCCCCGGCAGCAGCAGCGGTAGCAGAAGCTGCAGCAGCTGAAATATTAATAAGCTTTGGCATTTGCAATGCGTATTTTTCCTGCTTTTCTTTTTGATTGAAGCAAAATGCAAAAAAAAAGTGCACTTGAATATACGCATAATAAGGTCCAATGCACGCCAAAGGCTATAGAGAAAGAGAGACTTTTCAAATGGTCAAGTTACTCAACTTTAAAGTCCTTTCAGGCTTTATCCAATTAATTAAAACAAGTCCATGCGTTGGATATCAATTACCGAAAAAAAACAATCTCACAATTGCTTTATTTTATTAATTAGAAAGCAATGCGCTTCGGTATGACGTGCATGACAGGACATAAAATGGGGAAAGGAGCAAAATATATAAAAACAACAAAACAAAATTCAAGCAGGAAATGCAGCTGCCAGCTTTTGGCTGGGCGGGGGAGTATATCATGAAATGCAACCCCTCAAAATGGTTCATTAGCTAAAATTTGTACATGCAGCCATCAATCAATGTCGTTTTTATTTCCAAAAAAAAAAAACAGTTTTAAAGACTTTTGTATACTCTATAGAGAAAGAAGGAAATTCTAGAATTCTATTGGTCAGTTTTGAAATGGCTATGGCGGTTTCAGTTCATCCAGCTCCAATCACAGTTCTAACTAGTTCGCACATCACTGGCAACTTGTTACTCTATGGAAGCCCGCTCTTATATTGTGCATCTCTAGCTCACACTCATACTTTTACACACACTCAACTCTTAGCATTCTGTTATAGTATGTCTTACAGGCATTTATTTGGTTAACAATGATCTGCTAACTTACACTTATGGACTGATCTACAGGTCTGATAAATCAGCTGCTGACAAATTTCACTTATGATGACATCAAATGATAAAATAGAGTAAGAGGAATTACAATTGGAGCAGACCGAAAAGGGTTATATAGGGCGCAGTTGGAACTGCAGTGAACGTTGATTCAAAAATTTGAGCCTTGATTGATAAGGCGATAACAGCCTACTAGAGCCCCTGCTGAAATTTCAAAGATCGAAAAATTTCTAAATTGGATTTGATAAGCGATGTGGGTCCTATACACTAGAACAGTATTCTAAAATAGGATTGTTTTGTTTAACTCTTTGGACTCCCGCCTCAGTTATTATATTATATATCTGCATTATAAAATCAAACTTACTTCACACTAAAAATATGATGCTTAAAACACTTAGGGCCGTTTTCTCATGTTTCTGTTTTTGCTGAAATCGAAATTCACCTAGATTTTGCTACTAGGTGGTTTTTGTGCAATTGGTTGTCTCATGTAGGTTGATTATCAATTTGGGCACTCGCCTGTTTATTGTCATGTCATTTGGGCGCCAATTTTAAAAAATAAAGCAAACATTTTACAGAGGAGGACAAGGATCTTCTTTCAGAAAAACTTGTTACTTTCATGGGAGATTAAGCCATAGGTCTAAAGCCAAGTCCTCACAGGCAAATAATTTCGACAAATTTTGATGAGCCACATTGGTGAACTTTCCGGCCATATTTGATCGAATTATTTGCGTATGAAACCCAATGATTGGAAAAGTACTCAATTTTCTTACCTAGGTAAGGTACAAGGTAAATGTCAAAAAATATACCTAGGTAAGGTACAAGGTATAGATAAATTTCCAGTACCTAGGTAAAGGTATAGGTACAAAAAAGGTAATTTTTAAATGCCTTTTAAAGCATAGTTTATCCACCACCACCTATCCGAAAATATTGTGAGCTGAATGACGTGAACTATCCAACCAAAACTTTGAGGGGTTCATTGAAATTTCATCAAAAGTGTACGGAAAAAGAACAAAAGATTCTCAGGAATCAGTACAACAAATCTGTGTTCCGAGACTCTCAAAATTTCTACAGGGACATACACTTTTTTTTAGGTTTTCAGTCAGAAAAATATATTTTTTAGGCTAGAATTCCTACTATTTGAATTTTCGACATAGTTTACAATATATATTTTTAAAAATTAACATTAATCATTAAGTTTCACATTCGCGTCAACTTCACAAATGGCTTTATCTACATATACATAGTCTACGTATATGATCTTGGTCTTGGCCTAGTTTTTAAAACTTCTTAAATAGTAAAATAAGCCACCTAATTATTAAAGCTGATAGCAAAGTCTACTGGTGATAGGGTCCTAGAATATAATTTGGTTTTTGTGTGTTAAATAAAATGCTGTCATTTATAATCAATTCTGAATAGCAATCGCATTTTGAAACCATTCAAAAGATAGTTCATGTGCCTTATTTCCATGCTAGTTTTACGACAGCTTTCTGTATTTCCTTGACTTAAAGCGTCTTAAGGATCAACACAGTAATTAGCTCAAGACTTTGTTATTTTAATAGTCACATCGACAATCAAATTGATAGAATGAATAATTTAGATTAGTTTCCCACTCAGGCTATCATTTGAAATTAGATTCTCATTCATATTAAAGTACTTTATATCTTACTTTTTGACAAGGTAAATGAAAATTTGGAGCTAGGTAAAAGGTACTGGAATTTAAAAATACCGAGGTAAGGTTAAAGGTACACAAAATATTTATCTAAGTATGTACCTAGGTATTTGTACCTAGGTACTTCCTAACACTGATGAAACCATAGTTTTAGTTTTAAATCCTGTAAAGTCTTCAATCATGAATATTTTAATCAAAATTTTGAAAAAATTATTTGCCTATGTGAACTTTGCTTAAGCAATGAACTAAAGGGATCTTCAGCAATGTCTGCAGATGTCTTGTATACAAAACGCGCATCCAATATTTTCAATTTTTGATTTACTTTTTAAGAATTCAGACTTAAGCCGGGTATCCAGCACCGCGGAAACTAAAAATTCCTGGCAAACTTCATATAAAAAAAACTGTGCCAGGAATTTTTAGTTTACCTTTTCGTTGCTTGAGTATCCAGCAACATGAACGAAACCCACAGTTTCTTATCGATAGTTGGCCTATCGATAGCGCGTGTGGATCGAGAGAACAGCTGATGCACAGCTCAGGAATATATTGCTTACAATTATTTTGGACGTGATGACCGAAAATTTGGGGGGAATGCTTCTTTGATTTTGTTATGCTGGGGAACCAGCAGAGTGCAGAGATTGGTAGGGGATGTAGCCAAGGGGACACGTATGCCAAATTGCTGAGGCGGCCTAAGAAATGCCCTCTATGGACACAAAGGTCGATGGGATGTCGTAGGTTGAGCCTGTTTGTCGTCAGATCAGATGCAAGTCTATGCGAGTGGGCCACCAGTCTGACCGGATGCATACATATTGAATTGGGCTCATAATGGCAAGCCTCCAAATCGTGGTAATTAGTTGTATGCACACATACAAGGGACCTCACATAAAAGACTCTAGTTTATTGAGGGGAGTGGAGGATTCCCTACCCCATACCGGGATCCCCTGGTCCAGGAAAGCAAGATTTTGGATCGCAGCGAAATACCACTAAGAGGATGCAACCGTAGCTGCAGCCCGAGTCACTTGGACTTTCCTGGTCAAGCGGCGGTCCAGAGACAAGCCAAGGTATCCGCGGTATCCGTATATGGGAATCTTGATCCTAGGAGTCGCACTCGAGCAACTTTTGCGGGTCTCATAGCGATCGTGTTGACTCTTTAAACGATTATGTTCCAGCTGCTCGCCCATCGACCAAAGCCAAGGTACTGATCTGCCCTCTGAGTTGACAAAATCCTTAATATTAATGTGAATGTATTTAATGTATGTATGTATTTGATTGGCGACTAACCGAGAAGTCAAACTACTTTGGAGATTATAGCACTTTAAAGATGTGCAGATAACAACATGCTGCATTAATGATTTGCGTCATCCGGGCAAACTGTCATGCTCTGCCATCGGCCTAACATCCTCTAGTACAGCATTAAGTAGCACCTACTTCGCGTGCTCTACAGCTGATTAATCAGAGTGAGCTTGCACCTTTTAGGAGCATGGTCACCCTGCTTTAGTTATGTTAGACACACACAAGAAATAAATTGCAAATTCCTGGCAAGAATTTTCCGCAGTGCTGGATACAGGCCTTTAGCAGTTTTTAGCAGTTTTGTCTTTCTTTGAGTTTTCAAATATTTTTCAGTGTGACAAAAATACAAAATTAGCCTTAGCATGTACATGGTTTTGAAATCAATGAGGATGAAGTTGATGGCTACGAAATCCACCTAGATGGTTAGACAAAAGACGGCACATGAGAAAACGGTCCTTAGGGCCGTTAAAAACTGATAATGAAGATAAAAAAGAATAAAATGAATAACTGATTGCTCAACTTTATAGTGGTTAAGTATATTTCCGTATACCCAAAAGTTCGCAAATATGCGTAAAGACTTTATTTTGCGGTTATTCATGGTTTTCTTTTTTAATATAAAAGATCGTAAGCCTAAAAAGCTTAGTTTAGCTTTTAGCCTAAAACCCGTAAGATGAATGCGTTGAGAGCTTGAATTATGTGAGATAAATGCCTACATTGTATTGGCGATCAAAATGAAACTGTGGACTACAAACCGTGAAAATTTACTTCCTGATCATGTGGCTCTTCCTGGTTCAACTCATTTCATGAAGGTGGGAAAGAAGGTGTCTCTAAATCGTGTGACTTTTACCAATAAATATTTTGCCTGCGCCGCACTCTTTTGTTACTTGGTAACAGAATCAACATCTTCGCCATATACAGCTTTGAAAATTTCTTATCAACGGAAATATGGTCAACTGTTCTGTATAACGACCCTTAAAACTGCCAGATTGGGCAGCAAAACTCTTTCTATTATAACCTGAGGGTCACAAGTAATTTATGTCTTGTTCCACAACTTTTTCAGAAAAATATCGCTTGATCAATTTATATCGATTTAGGTCCTTGTAAGCCCGACTAGATCTATGAAATTTACCATCACTTCATGAGCAAAAGTGAAAGATTAGGTTGGCCAAGATTAGAATTTCTTCTCGTCTACTTTTATAGATCTCTGCACGGCAAGTCTATTTTGGGCGACCGAAAATCACTCTGTAGGAACAAATATCAAGTGTACTAGAGCCTAATATGTACAATAATTAGATACAACGCATTGCGCAGCTTCGATATTTTAAGTTGACCTTAAAATCGATGATTCAAAGTTGTAATCGGATATGATCGCTTTTACTTTCGATATTGATTACTATCAAAAATGTAAGCAACGTCTGTGTGGCGCTTATTTTTGTCTCTTTTCAGCCCTGGTGTTCAATAATAAGTACTGTGGCTCAGTGCTGAACTGTTCTTGCTTCGGGTTTCTGTGTGTTCTAAATGTATGATGCAGTCACACTTCTACAACTGCTGTCCCAAAAGCAGTAAAAAAGGATTACAATTGGTTTGAATCATCGCATAAGGTCAACATATTTTAAGGATAGTTGATTAGCACGTGAACAACCCAAAAGCTGAAAAGCTTGAGTGAGACTTATAAATCTACAATATGTAGAACCGAAATATCCGCGCTTCACAAAAACTTTTGATTAACTGAGACATTGCAGCTATCTAGAAAAAACTATTTAAATAGTTTAGGGATCAGCACTTTCCTATTTAATTGATCTGTAATACATACCACAGTCAATCCCTTCCTTACATATTCCTATTTAGTTCTAACCTCTTAAACTATTTTGTGTGTTTCATAGAATCAAATGGAATTAAAATATTTGTAAAATGAAAGCAATTAAAAGCTTAGATTAAGATATCGAAGTCTTAAATATGCCCCAACACAATAGAGATACTTACATGCCACTTGTAATGTTGCATTCCTGGAACGTGCCACACCAAACTCATTCTTGGCCTGGCACCAATATGTACCCGCATCGCTTTCCCTTCGTGAATGTATGACCTGCAAAAGAATATAGGAAGAGAGAGATTAATACAGATTTGGAGTAGTTTTTAAGGCGACACGTGTCAACTCATGAGATCAAAATGTCTGCCCAACCGAAATCAAATAAAAGCGAAACGTGTCTGCTCTTCCTGCTGTTGTCCGGCCTGCGTATACGCAATTTAATTTAATTAAAAAATACATTTTGAAAA
Organism: Lordiphosa magnipectinata; assembly: GCA_037044535.1. NCBI lineage: Eukaryota > Metazoa > Arthropoda > Insecta > Diptera > Drosophilidae > Lordiphosa > Lordiphosa magnipectinata. Next base: position 62,737 of record JBAMBO010001765.1, on the reverse strand, counting down.
CGACTTTAAGCATTCAAACAACCAACCCCAATGAGGGTCCATTTGGCCACTTCAGTTTTAATTGGCAACAAACTGTAAGTCACAGTCGCTCGGAGGTGGAGCAGATAAAATTAAATGGCAAGGGTACCAAAAATGTTCGCAAAGGTCAAGTCAATTTAGGGGAATGATATGAGTTTGAAAATTTTATAAACAAAAATGAAAAGCTCACTCGTCTAGCAATAATTTGTGATAATAAAAAAATGCAGAAATTGTTGCAGAGAGGGTTGTAAAAGAATTTAATAAAAATAAAAAACTCGGTGCGAGAAAATTGCAATAAAGACAAGAGACGCCCTTGTGTTGTTGTGGCAGACTTTGGGACTGAGGGTCTCGTTAGCTAAAATTGTGAAATGTGCACGCACAAAGGGGGGCAACAACAGCCATCCCCCAACCTCCCCCCCCCCCCCCCTATGGAGGGCCACTGTCTTAAATAGGCCTTGCAATGTTTTCCTTTCCAATCAAAATGCATTCAAACGGAAGCTCATAAAATAATATGAAAACTGAAATTTATGCACAAATGTGGCGTTTCTCATGAAACTTAAGACACGTTGAGTTGATGGTATTTCCACGAAACTTGGCTGCTTCGACAGCTGTAAACGCATATTAATGATAGAGTTGTGGTTCACTTACCTTCAGAAAGAATAAACCACCCGCGGGCAGCATTATGCGATGTGAGCCCGCATCCGTTTTCAGTTCGCGTCCATCCTTAAACCATTGTATGCTTGGTGTTGGGTTGCCCTCGGCCTTGCAATTAAATGTGAATGGATCATTTTTTGGCACTGTTGTATCCATGGGATGCTCAATGATGCGTGGATTTTCACCTGAAAAAGAAAAAGAGAAAATAAAAATTAAATGTTACATTCGTACGTAATTCGAGACCAGCCACTTGAAAGGATCTTGAGACACTGCCACCAAGAGAGTCTTCTTGAATTTCAGCTATCATTCATCATCAGTATTTTCTCAAGAGCTCACACATGTTTTTTTTTTTTTGTGAACAAGTTTTGTCACTTAAGGTCCAGCAATTAAGACGCCATTAAGGTATCCCAAATTTATGTTAAGACCTCGTCTTGAGCTATTCCTCAAATTCAATTAACTTCAACAAAATATTTGCCCGCCCAGGGTGCTCATTGGAAGAAGACTAAACATAAATTTCAGCATGTCGATGAGCATTGAAACAAGGGACAAAAAAAAACGCTAGATAAACTTTATTAAAAGCAGCAGGAGCAGGAGCAGCAGCTGCCAGTAGGAAGCTGGGAACAACAGTTTTGCAGTAACTGAGAACAGCTGAAATGTAATTACAAAAAGCGCTTAAAGGTGAAAAATGTGTGTGTGTTTGTGTGTGTCTGTGTGTGCGTGTGGAAGGGGAAATGGAAATGGAAGAAATGGCTGAGCGAGAGAGAGAGAGAGAGAGAGATAGGGATAGGTTCTGGTTAGTAACATCATTCAGCCGGAAATTAAGTTTTGCAGATTTATTGAAAGCGGATAGTAATGAGAACAGTCACAGAGAGAGAGACAGAGAGATTGACTGCAAAACAAATCAAAGATAGCGTTGAGCAAAATCACCATTTAAAGGGTTCAAAAAGCATATAAATCACCATTGATATGCAGCAGTAAAGGCTTAAGGTATGTCAACTGTTTAAAGTTGCAAAAACAAACAATGGTTTTTAAATCTCGCTTGAAGCTCATTTTATATTTAACAATTATGTACTTATTTAACGAGATTTCTGGGTATCTGCTGTATTAATATCGTATTGAAAGTCGAAGTATTAAAATTTTTATTGGACTGAATTTCTGTAATTTTTACATTTTCACTTAGGACTGCACACATCAAAGACGGAAAAAAATGAAGCAAAATGCATACTTTTTTTGAGGTTTGTGGTATAAGTACTAATTTTCTGTAATTTTTGTCATTTTTGGTAGTTTTTGCATTTTTTACTTAGGACTGCACACATCAAAGACAGAAAGAAATGAAGCAAAATGCATACTTTTTTTGAGTTATGTGGTATTTCTACTAATTTTCTGTATTTTTTTTCATTTTTGGTAGTTTTTGCATTTTTTACTTAGGACTGCACTCATCAAAGACAGAAAGAAATGAAGCAAAATGCATACTTTTTTGAGTTATGTGGTATAATGACTTGATTTCTGTAATTTAAGGCACTTTTGGTATTCTTTGTATTTTCACATAGAACTGCACACATCAAAGACAGAAAGAAAGAAATGAAGCAAAATGCATACTTTTTTTGAGTTATGTGGTATTTCTACTAATTTTCTGTATTTTTTTTCATTTTTGGTAGTTTTCACATTTTTTACTTAGGACTGCACACATCAAAGACAGTAAGAAATGAAGCAAAATGCATACTTTTTTTGAGTTATGTGGTATTTCTACTAATTTTGTGTATTTTTGGACATTTTTGGTAGTTTTTACATTTTTTACTTAGGACTGCACACATCAAAGACAGTAAGAAATGAAGCAAAATGCATACTTTTTTTGAGTTATGTGGTATTTCTACTAATTTTCTGTATTCTTGGACATTTTTGGTATTTTTTGTATTTTCACATAGAACTGCATACGTCAAAGACAGAAAGAAATGAAGCAAAATGCTTATTTTTTTTTAATTATGTGGTATTTCTGCTAATTTTCTATATTTTTTGACATTTTTTGGTAGTTCTTACATTTTTTACTTAGGACTGCACACATCAAAGACAGAAAAATATTGAAGCAAAATGCATACTTTTTTTTTTGAGTTATGTGGTATTTCTACTAATTTTCTGTATTTTTGGACATTTTTGGTAGTTTTTACATTTTTTACTTAGGACTGCACACATCAAAGACAGAAAAAAATGAAGCAAAATGCATTTTTTTTTTGAGTTTTTGGTATTTCTACTAATTTTCTGTATTTTTTTACATTTTTGGTAGTTTTTACATTTTTTACTTAGGACTGCACCCATCAAAGACAGAAAAAAATGAAGCACAATGCATACCTTTTTTGAGTTTGAGGTATTTCTACTAATTTTCTGTATTTTTGGACATTTTTGGTAGTTTTTTCATTTTTTACTTAGGACTGCACACATCAAAGACAGAAATAAATGAAGCAAAATGCATACTTTTTTGATTTATGTGGTATTTCTACTAATTATCTATATTTTTTGACATTTTTGGTAGTTTTTGCATTTTTTACTTAGGACTGCACACATCAAAGACAGAAATAAATGAAGCAAAATGTATACTTTTTTGAGTTAAGTGGTATTTCTACTAATTTTATGTAGTTTTTGGCACTTTTGGTGTTTTTTGCACTTTTACTTAGGACTGCAAACATCAAAGACAGAAAAAAATTAAGCAAAACACATTTTTTTAACTATATTCGCAATCACTGTTAAAGGACGCTGCAGTAGATAGAGTAGAGTACAGAAGAAAAATCGATCAACAGAATACTGTTAGCCCAAGCTTTCCAAAAAATGAGTGCAAGTTTCAGTAGACAGAAATTTTGTATTATTTTTTCAGTTTTTTGCGTCCTTTGTTTTTCAAGACTTCTTCCTAAATCTTAAATTCTCCAGAAGGTTCAGTCCGAAGGCTTGAACCCCTCGTAAAGTCTATGGTTTGATTCACGGAACGGTTCCTAAGCTTATCGATATGAAAGTTTTGTTTCAAACCTTGGTTCGAAGCTTCTTTAATCATTAAAACCTTTTAGCCCTCTATTTTTGTGAAAAATCGTTTAAAACCAAGATCTTTAAGGTATTATTTTTGGTTGAACAGAATGCATTCTCTCAAGCTACTTGATATGCCATTTTAAAACTTGACTTTAGTGTTATTTCTCTTTTCAAAGTCGAACTTCCCCGAATTTGGAAAAGATTTCCAAAACGCATCATCTTTTTTGTCAGCAAACAAAAGAAGTAAAAACAAAAGTGGTCAGTTTAGGGTCTGGTTCAAGGCACCCAAAAAACCCTTTCCCAAACTCCAATATCAAGAGGAAGAAGATCAGAAAGCTTCGCGGTAACTTCAGTCATGGTAAGCATTATGGAGATCACGGTTATGCCTTTCCAAATACCATCCCGGATACTTCGGAAAGGTCGGTATGAGGAACTACTGTTTGCGCAGCCAGCACAAGTTCAAAGGATATTTGTTGATTGGATGATTTTGGTTTCCATTTGAACTGGATAGTTTTAATATCGTAAAAAGGATATTAATAATATCCATTGAGTTTTAAATTGATCTTAGTTTTCCATCCAATGGAGCTGAAAAACGTCCGAAGCTTAAGTATCAAGAAAAAAAAGAAAAATGATAATGATGATATCCATTTCAAACGGATTTTAATGGATTGTAGCATCAATCTGGACAAGTTATGGTATCTGGTTTGTCGAGTAGAGGAAAAGCAAATAAACGCTCCCGTTATAGATTTGTGGCACTTTGACTGCTACATATTGTTAGGACGCTGTCATTTGATTGTGAATGACAAGATCTTCTCCAAGAAAGCTGAAATCAGAAAAATGTCTGATTGTTGAGAGCCTAAGTTAAGGTGTTTGTGTGTGTTTGGTCATCCAAATGAAATGAACAATAATGCTGGAGTTTACCCTGTACCAGTTTGCAGCCTTGCTGTTTCTTGTCATTTTGGTAGTCGTCAGTAAAGTATTAACTTTATTAGGCTGCCTTTACACTGTTCGACACATGAGACATTATAATCTAGTAGGCCTGCATGAAGTTCTATGAATTTCACAAGCTATTCAAATTTAAAACATAACAAAAAGCAGGACTACTAGTGTATCATGTCTCATGTGTCGACCAGTGTGAAGGCAGCCTTATTGTATCATGGAGCAATTAGTATGTGGATCTAGTGGCCTTATATACATACATAGTGCCCATATATACATTGTTTAGATACTTTATAGTGCCTAGAGGAAATCACAGTGGTTACAGCGAAACGGACACATTCCCAAATGTTCCCAGAGAGCGAAAGTGAGAGCGAACAGCCTACTGTGTTTTGAGTGAAAAGTTGTCGACGCAGCCAATTCTGTTTCTATATTAAATTTTCTTTGATTATATTTTGCGTAATATGTAGGTATTTCAGTAAGAGATGGGATCGGTATTAGAAAAGAGCTGCGGAGTCTCTAGGGAAATGCTTAATGAGGAAAATGTTTTTAAATCAAGCAAATGAAGTTATATTAACGAAGCTTCAGCATTTTTAAGCGATTTCCCCATAGAAAGGATTATTAAAATACAAATTGAAATTCGTTTCGATAAGATTCCTTATATTCAGTATTTTTTAGACATTTCTCGAATTTTCTTAACCTTTTAACAATAACATCATCAAATGATCCAACAATTTGGTTTGGATGTAGTGTGGGTAGATTTGAATAGATATGCTAAAATTATGGTCACATTATTTAGTGATATATTTTTGGCTTAATTTTGGTTACAACTTTCTGGTTTGGGAACTTTCTTAGAAAATTGTGTTAGTAATGGAAAAATGTTTAAGAATATAACCGATAATGCAAGTCCGTATATCGACAATGTTCCATACCTAAAGAAATAATTCAAAAACATTATTTTTCTTCAGATATCGATAAAAAGGCAGAAAAATCAATTCGTATGTTTTTTTTTGGGCTTTTGTTAAAGGTAGGCCATAATAGCAAAAAGAGCTGCAAAAGCAAGTTTTTGTTTTTTTGAAATGGAGTTATTTGGCTTGGAAGTTCTTTGTAGAAGCTTAAGATTCAAACTTTTGGAGTTTTTGTATTTTGTGAAAAATTTTTTGTAGAATTCTTCATTAAATTTTAAAATTTTTTTGAAATTTTATTTGAAATTTGTTGTATTTTTGAGATTATTGAGAATTTTGCTTTGGATCTTTGGTTCACTACCTATACAATAGATACAGAAATCAAATCCCCACTATTCCCACTTCACTCACAAAATCCAAGCGCCACTTTTTGTTTCCAACTTTATTGCCAAAATATGCAAATCAAATGACATCGTGACATTGTTATCACTATGAAAAATCACCGTTCAGTGATTTTGTTTCATCCCAAGCAACACACTGACATTTGTCAAATGTGAGTAAAGTGTGAGAACAAGGAGATGGAGGAATACAGTGAGAGTGCACCTTGGACATTTGTCAATTGTGTTGTTGTGCTTTGCTGTTCTGGTTTTTGCTTTGTGATTGCCACCAACCAGGCAGCAGCAGCAGCAGCAGCCGCCTTTTGTTGTTACTTGCCCCATGAATAGAGCTTTTGGGCCATTGTCTGATTTTGGCTCTGATTTGGTTCAGAGCCATTGTTAACTCTGTTGTCATGGCTTCAGTTTCCTTATGCCCAGTGTGCGTGCTAATTTAAATGATGAAATATTTCCAAAGTAATACTTAACTATGCAGCAGCAGCAGCAGCAACAGCAATTCCTGTTTATTAAAATTGCACATACACTTGCAGGTGCCTCTCTGCCTGGCCACATAAACCCAAGTAAGAAAATTCCTTTGCCTTTGCTAACAAAATATTTAATCAAGCAAAAATATGTGTGTTGCACACAAACATAAAAACCACATAGAATTCTGGAAAGGTTGGCAAAGAGTGAAGCCAAAACTTCGATAAGTTAGTCAGCAGTAAAAACAAATCAGGTAACAAAAAAAAAAAAAATGGAAGAATTTTAATGCAGGTAGGGAGAGAGAGAGAGAGAAAGAGTTAAAGTTTCACATATTAATATGTAAAAAATGCCAAAAACAAAAGCCACAACTTTTTACAACCAACGCAGTTCAAGTTGAGTACGAAACTAGACAAAAAAAAAAAAAAAAACTACGAGCAGGAAACGGTAGACATGGAGCAGAGTTCATGGAAATGCCACGAGAATAAAAACATTCACTTATCTAGATCTACATATAAATTTAATCCAACAGCTAAACAAAGCTTTTTCTGTACCTTAGTTTACTGAGCTAATCAATGCTTACCAAACCTACAGTTTAAGAGTCACTTAAAGACTGATTTTCAAAACAAATGGAAATTTATGTCAAGTAATCGCCAGTTATTTAAGTAATGTACTTAAAAATACCAAAAAATAAACACCAAATGGCAGCCAAATTGTAGGGTCACACTGATTTGTCAGCCGCTTCAAAATTCCAAATGTGTTTATTGAATTAAAGTTCAAACAATTCAAAAATCACCTCACAGCTTTTAAAGTCACATGATGTACTACCAAAAATATGCGCGACTTCATGAACTCTGCAGCTGCATCTGATGCTTGGTAGAAAAAGTCATCAGCTGAGCTAGCAAACCACAAAAGCTATCGATGTGGCAACGCTATGATTATTTAGTTTCACTTCTGAAAATCAGGGAAAATAAATGAGACTAAATCTAACTAGACTAAATCTTGTAGGACTAGGAAATCGCTCAATAAATCTAAATAAAAGGCTCATCAGCTGTACAGATCCATGATACAATGAATACAAGGCTCCATTTCGCATGCGCATAACTTAGTGAGTCTGTGACGTCATTTGACTGTTAAGTCTTAGGTGGGGAATTGAAATTTTTAGTTTTAACTTGATTCATTTTCATTTTGGTTACCGAAACATACATTTTAAAACATGATATTGAGTTCAAAATTGTGAGTCTGTGTCACAGAGGGATTTGTTGTTTGACAAGCGACGCATTGTACCTTCTATTTTTTGTATCATGATTCAGATCTGTTTTCTTTTTATAGAAAGTTCGACATAAAAATGCATTTTTCTGCGTTCTGCAAATCGGCCTTAAAGTTGAAAAATCATTTAATCTTGTGGGTTTTTTGGTTTAGTATTTGAAGGAAAAGATTAAAAAAAGTTTGAGTATTGCCGGCTCTAGGTCAAGTGAAACACACAAAAATGTTTGATGTAAATGTATGTATGATGGGAAAAACATCATACATTTTTGTGTGTTTCACTTGACCTAGAGCCGGCAATACTCAAATTTCTACAATTTAGAAAGGTCGCTAACTATCAACGTTTAAAAAAATCAAGAAATTTTGTTAAAAGATTCGAGATGAAGTATAATTTTTGCAAAAACACAACCAACTTATTTGAATACTTAGATAAGTCAAGTAACAGCTTTACAAACACAACGTATCAAAAAATAACTTTTAAAATTTAGTTTTTACAAAAATAACAGTTTAGGAGTCACCTGATATTATAGCTACAGTTTGACAGTAACTTGGTGGTAAGATCAAATTCACTCATGTTAATGAAATTACTACTCAAACTCAGCCTAAGGTACCAAAAATTGATTTGAAATATAAAAAAATATTTTAACCATAAAAAATTGAAATTTTGGCTCTAAAACGCAACTACTACAGTTTGACACTCACACGGTCATGCAGTTGGGGTTTGACCCTCATTGATACTAAAACTGTAGTTAAGGGAAAAACTAAAATTTAGTGGCCAAATCAGTTTTAATGGAAATTCTTTTAAAAATAAGTGTGTTCTGTTGTTTTGACTCCTTTTTTTTCAAGTGGATCAAATATCTTTGGTTTCGGGTTGGTTTAGAAGTAGTAACACAATGTACCAAAAACTAAATTTTAAAATATAGTTTTTGCAAAAATAACAGTTTAGGAGTCACCTGATATTATAGCTACAGTTTGACAGTAACTTGGTGGTAAGATCAAAAAATTACCACTCAAACTCAGCCTAAGGTACCAAAAATTGATTTGAAATATAAAAAATTATTTTAACCATCAAAAAATTAAATTTTGGCTCTGAAGCCCAACTACTACAGTTTGACACTCACACGGTCATGCAGTTGGGGTTTGACACTCGTTGATACTAAAACTGTTGTTAAGGCACAAACAAATTTAGTGGCCAAATCTATTTAAATGGATATACTGTTAAAAACAAGTGTGTTTTGTTGTTTTGACTCCTTTTTTTTCAAGTGGATCAAATATCTTGGAAAACATTTTTAAAGCTGTGGGCTTAGAAGTAGTTTTAGAGTCATTAGTTTGACATGCACAACTTAACAGTTTGAGGGTCACTCAATTTAATTTCTTAGAAATTTCATATTGAGAAATTAAATTTAAAAAAAGCTTTCAAAACATTTTGAATGCAGCCTTAAACAAAATCTTATCTAAGTAGACATATCCCTCACTGTCTGTTCATATTAGCTGGTAACACATATCAACTCAATCAGTGGCCTTCCTCTTAGTAGCTAACATCATTACATATTTACACACACACACACAGCGATTTCCCACCTGCATGCAACTCCCCCCTTTTCACTCACAATTTAGACAATTTCCAACTTCCACTTAGTTGCGGCTATTTGTTTGTTGTTTGATTACAAGCTGTCTTGTGGGTGCGATAACAAGCATACACACACACACACACACACACACACAGCCAAAGAGCGAGTGCAACTAGCCAAGTTATTTGCATATGCATTTTAAGCAGATGTTTGCGGGAACGTTTAATGTTTTGAGAAAGTTGTGATTTTTGTTATTGGCAGAACTTCTCCGCACCAGCAGAAGCTTTTAGCACCTGCTGGTAGCAGCAAATTAGCAGAAATGCAACAGCAGCATTAGCAGCATCAGACATTTTCTATGCTTATGTTAGGCAAACATACATAAGGAAAGGGGGAGGAAAAAAACAGCAGCAGCAGCATCAGCATCAGCAGCAAACAACTACAGAAACAACACACATAAACTAAGATAACAGACAGAGCAGCATCGGCCAGCAGCATCCAACGATTTCTTAACAGCAACAACAAAATGCATTTCCTGTTATTATTGCTGTTGGAGTTGCTGCTGCTGCTGCTGCTGATGTTGCCCGCAACTTCTACACGTTAGTGGCGCATTATGAGCTCTGCCCCATCCCTTGCCCCACACCCCTCGCTGTGTTTGCTTAGGTGCAGACCGGCAGCACTTTTTGCTTCAGCTTCAGCTACTGCTGTTTATTTACTCAAGACTTCTTTTACATTTCCGAGGTTTTTTTTTTATCCATCAACCCATCCACCCACCGCACATTCATGGCAAATGAAGAGCCAAATGAGCCTCATGAGCGTAGTTAAGTGTCAGAAGGGCAGCTAAATTAAATAAATTCCTTAAAAAATTGTTGAACTATACCTTGATTTGTGCTAGTTCGGAAAACTTGAAAGCCTTTTTTGACTTCAAAAGGAACTGTGACATTTTTGGGAGGGATGCTGTTAAAAAATTAACAAAGCCTGACAACTTGCGTGTCCGGGCGCCATTCGATTTTTGTTTCTGTTCCATGTTGCCTTTGTTGTTGTTGCTGTGTTGCAACTCAACAATAATTTATAAGCTTTTAGTGTAGCGCGACTTGAAGTTTTCTTGATTTGCCGCCAGCTGTTGTTGTTATTGTTGTTGTTGCTTCTATTTGCAACTTTTGCTACCATTTATTTATTTATGCCGGAATGTTAAATGTTTAATGTGCATGCAAGTTGGGCCAAAAGGGTTGTCCTACTGGGTGGTAGGGAGCTTGAGGAGTTTGTAAGCCTTTTGCACAACTTTTGCCACTTAAGCGTTGTTGTAAGTAAATATGAGTGAGTGAGACAAAATGTGCGTGCAAGTGTGTGTGTGTGTGTGTGTGTGTAAGGCAGATTTGTTGTTGTTTTTTGGCTTGTTGTGAAGCTAAATACGCCAAGGCGCTTATAATTTTTTCACCCGCTTTTTATGCTTCCTGTTGATGGCGGTAGGGTAAAAATGAGGCATATTTGGTCTTCATTTAGTTGGAGATTTTAGCAAGAATTTAACAAGTAAAATGTTGGCTTAAATTTTTTGAAGCATACTTAAAGGGGCAAGAATGTTTGGAGAAGAATTTTGATAAAATTTTATATATAAATATAATTTTGTTAAATTTTTAAAGGCGCTTAAAAGAAGCTGTAAACAAGAGTATGTAAACGCTTAAGCCTTTAGATTCGCATTAGACTATCTAAGAAACACTCCAACTTTACTATAAGGAAATCTATTAAACTAAGAATTCAATGAACTGCATATTATTTGAGTCGATTTATTTCAAAGCTGAATAAAATTATAATTGCTCAATAACACTAGGCAACAAGGTCCAGTATATTGAAGGGTTGATGGTGATTCTAGATGAATTCAGAAGTCTATTTTGACCCTTTTCAGACGCGTTTTGTGGGGAACCTATACTTTTGTTTTGTATTATTTTTTAATATTATCGTAAATTACAATTTCTCAACTTTAAAATAAACTATCCCAAAGAATTGTACGATTTTTTTAAGCGAAGATATACCATTTTTAATACATTGTCTCGATAATTATAAAATAACAAAGCTGTCGCGTGCACAAAAGTATGCTTTGCAGAAACAGTACAACCGGCTAGTAATTTGTATAGAATTGGATACATTAGGGCAGCAACAATATATTGGGTTTTTCTAAACGTGGATACAATTACTAAAAATGGAATATTTTCTTTGGAAAAAATCGTAGAATTGTTTGGGATAGTTTATTTCAAAGTTAAGGAGTAGTTCTTTCCGATAATATCAAAGAAAGTCATACAAAAGTATAGGTTCTGCACAAAAAGCGTATAAAAAAAGAGTCAAATAAGGCATTTTTTGTATCTTTAAGCTCAAATTACTAAAAATCTCTATTATTTCTGAAAACAGATTCGTGTTCAGTACACGAAAATCATCTAGAATCATCACCAACCCTTTAATATACTGAAAAAAGTCTCATTTTGTTGCCTTGTGTAATTAAAACAGCAATACAGACTTCGTGATCTCCATGCTTGTAAGTTGCTTTCTATCAGCGATGTTTGATTTTTAGAGCGTAGCTCTTTTACGAACGTTCGAGTGGAGACTAAATCTAGAAAAACTTTGTCTTTGCGACAAATTCTTCTGGGTACGCCTTTAGTTTGTATTTTGTATTTGCAAAGTCAGCCACTTTTACCATTTGCCTTAGCAGCAGGTGGGTTGTGTGTTTGCAGAAATTTACATCATGACGGTTATATTCAAACAATTCCAAAGACCACACTTTTAAAATGTCTGCTCTCGTTACCAAGAAAATAATTTAATTTTGTATATTTTTGTATTCCGAATTTTAGAGCATTTCAAAGTTGTCACCATTTCCAAGCAGTAAAACTTTACTCCTGATTTTGTTTTTATTTGTTTGTCTCTGTATTTGCGCGCCTGGTGCTACTTGCTTCTTATTGTTCTGTTTGGTTTTGTGTGTGTGTTTAGGTGCCGGCGTAGCACTGCTTCCTGAGACGGAAGCTGCCTGGTTGCCAATTATTTAAATGCTGGTATTTACCTACCAACACGGCGGATGTGGGCCAAGACGCCAGAGAGAAACGGCAGCTCAGAGCATAAATCATTATCACATTTATGTAATATGCCAGCCAAAAAAAAAAAAAAAAACACAAGAGAAAGAAATAAATTAAAGAGACAGCCAGAAGAGCAGCCAAATATTTGCCCCTCTCAGCCCAGGGAGGGCAGCAATAAAAACCGCAATAAACCAACAGGGATTATGGTTCATAATGTGAGGATTTTCAACAAGGACCAAACACACACACACACATACACATATCGGCAATGAAAGTCTAGGCAGACTTTTATTGTTTTTATTATTGCACAAGAAATCAAAAAATCAAATAAATTATTCAAAATGCTGTTTTTGGAATATTAATATAACAAACATATTGCTTGGATATCCTTTTGGCCAGACAACCCTCAAGGAAGGACCCTTTTTGGTTGCCATTTGATTAGGCAAAACAAGAAAACAGAAACCGCAGGCAACTCCCTGTAGAGTTTTCAAACTAGACTTGAATGAGCGCACAGTGTCAAAAAAAACAGCAGACAATTAAATGATATTATTTATATTAAAAACAGAAAATTATTTTGATATTAAAAAAAATGTAAAGAAATGTAGAAAAAACACGAATTATAATATAAAAATATTAATTAGGTAAACTAAATGTGAAGTAAATTTAATTATAAATCTTTTAAAATTTTATATTTTGCTTGCAGGAGTAGCTGGTCGGATGGGAGGGCGATTCCTCTAGTTATTCTCTATGTTTTAATTTTACATTGCTCTTTCTATTGAATTATTGTCTAGAGATGAAGTGGCAATTTGAAATGAAAAGCCTGCAGTGAAATTTACATGAATGAATGCTCGTAGCAGTGTTCTTTGTGATCCACAAATGCTTTATCCGTGGACATTTGATACTAAAAGGGACTTGCAAGTCGTGTTGAAGTTTGACAGCAATAAAGACTGCTGATTAGAGAATCGGGAGGCCCTTGAAACAGTACTTGAAACAGTCAACCGTTGACCTTGAGCCGGCTAAACAAACACTTTGACTAAAATAAATAACTAAATAATCTATATGAAGTAAGTTTCTTGAAAAATGTAGCTCTCTAGTTAAGGCCGTTGGGTCTGGGCGTTAAACAAATCAGTCGGTCAGTCAATTAGTCTTCAAGTCGGATTTAGAACAGAAAAATTAAAATGAAAGAGTGGGTGTCTTAGGACGCTCGGTAAGAGCAAAGTCTTTTACGACGATAAATCTGATAAATCTGTAAGTCACAAGAATTTAAGCCACTGTTAAGTCACTGTCAAGTTTCTGTTAAGTCACTGTCAAGTCACTGTCAAGTCACTGTCAAGTCACTGTCGAGTCACTGTCAAGTTACTGTTAAGTCACTGTCTACTCACCGTCTAATCACTGTCAAGTCACTGTCAAATCACTGTCTAGTCACTGTTAAGACACTATTAAGTCACTGTCAAGCCACTGGCAAGTCACTGTCAAGTCACTGTCAAGTCACTGTCAAGTCACTGTCAAGTCACTGTCGAGTCACTGTCAAGTTACTGTTAAGTCACTGTCTACTCACCGTCTAATCACTGTCAAGTCACTGTCAAATCACTGTCTAGTCACTGTTAAGACACTATTAAGTCACTGTCAAGCCACTGGCAAGTCACTGTCAAGTCACTGTCAAGTCACTGTCTAATCACTGTCTAATCACTGTCTAATCACTGTCAAGTCACTGTCAAATCACTGTCTAGTCACTGTTAAGACACTATTAAGTCACTGTCAAGCCACTGTCAAGTCACTGTCAAGTCACTGTCAAGTCACTGTCAAGTCACTGCTAAGTCACTGTCAAATTAGTGTCAAACTACTGTCAAGTCACTGTTAAATGACTGTCTAGTCACTGTCAAGTCGCTGTAAAGTCACAGTCAAGTTACTGTCAAGTCACTGTCGAGAAACTGTCAAGTTACTGTCAAGTCACTGTCTACTCACTGTCTAATCACTGTCAAGATACTGTCAAGTCACTGTCAAATCACTGTCTAGTCACTGTTAAGACACTATTAAGTCACTGTCAAGCCACTGTCAAGCCACTGTCAATCCACTGTCAAGCCACTGTCAAGTCACTGCTAAGTCACTGTCAAATTATTGTCAAGTCACTGTCTAGTCACTGTTTAGTCACTGTTAAGTCACTGTTAAGTCACTGTCAAGTCACTGTTAGCTCACTGTTTACCCCTTTTTCCACCCTCCCACTCCACACACCCACAAGCCCACAAACACACAACCCATCTGCTGCTACGAGACATGGTAGAATCGGCAGACTTTGCAAATACAAAATGCAAAGACAAAGCTTACCCAAATCTGTCGCATAGACTAAATTTGTCTAGTTTTAGTCCCCCAGTAGAACGTCCGTAAAAAAGCTTTGCTCTAACAAAATAAAATTATTATACATTTTATCTTGATTTTTGATCTACTTTTAAATTAAAGAAAAACCCAATTTATTTTCACACTTTTTTCAAATAACTTTTATCAACCCCCTGTACCACTGTGCACGGTACGACTGCTCAGTATTTTCCTACTTACGAGCACATTTTCAATGTCAAATTTATGCCAGGGCACGCCAAGAGTCTTGGAAACGTCGCTAATGAGCCAAATCGCCTGAAGGTGCCTGGGAAATGCTCAGACAGTGCTCAGGCAAGTCAGTCACAGACGAGTTTCTTGGTCTTGTTTTTTTTTCGCACATTGTACGCATATTGTTAATTTGGCGCCGCCGGCCAATTCCCAGAGTCGCCGCCTCCACCCACTTGAAAATTTTTCCATTGTCTGCTTTGTGGGTTTTATATTTTTTTTTGCCCTTCTTTTCCTTGGCAACTTTTGCGCTGTTAATTAAATTCGACATGTGAGTGTGTGTGCGAGTAGGGGGGGAAACCACTTTTCCTTTGGCTACAGGGAATTGAGGTTTTTTTGGTGGCTTATCAACTTTTTGCAAAGGGTCCACTACGCGCAGCTCTCTTATCAATAATTTCATAAATGAATAACACTGAAAACCTTTTAAAGTTTGTCTGGCAAAAAAAAAAATCATAAAAAGGGACAGCAAAGTCAGCAGCAGCAGCAGCACCGATCAATGTCATATTTTTTGCCTTTATCAACTCTTTATAGTTTATATCTTTGTTTGCTATCTCGTTTTTTATGCTTGTGTGTGTGTGTTTGTATGGAGGAATTCACCTTTTTTGGCTTATGGATAAATTGCATTGGCAACGGCCAACAAAATGGAGTGGCTTTTAAGCAGGAACTTTTTATCGTCAAGATACACACACACACACAACAAAAAAATATGTAAATATACGAGTATTTATAGAGTGATGTAAGTTGAAGTCATTTTTTGAAAGAATACATTATGCTAATACCAAAATATGCATTATAATGGAAGAACATTTGTCAAAAGATGAGATGTTAAATACATCTTTGGAATTTATGAATTATGAAATACACTGTAAACGTGTGGACATACGAAATTAAATCTGTCGTATTATGATTATTTGGCGGAATTGTTGATTTTAATTTTAAAGCTACAGAAGAAGCGTCTGATAATTTCAGAGAATCAATACTATACTACATATTCAAGATAGAGCATGAAACTGTTGCTGAAATTCGCAATTTTATTCTATTTAACTGCAATAACGCCTAGTTATTGCTTCTTCATGATCATGACTTAAAACTGAAGAGCATACATTTTTTTTTTTCATTTTCCCGAGGTTTTTTTCAGTTTGAGAATCATGAAGGTCTTATCAAAATCCCATAATGTTCGTGTAGCAATATTCTTTTGGGATCGAAACGAGTTTGAGTGTCGTCAATCTCTTTTTTCGGTTTGAGTGTAGATCGAATCTAGAGCTCAAATCAAGTACGAACATGGAGCTTAAATCAATGTCAAACCATGTTGATTGGATCCGACTGAGCGATCAACTGGAGCTCGAAAATCAATATAGTGTGATGTTGTAATAAGCCTTTATCGAGCTAAAGTCAGGATCAGGACAAAAATTTCGGAATTGAAAAATCCGTACAAAAGGCAATTTAGTACTTGGTTTGAAAAAATCTGTGATTAACTGACTTCTGACAAGGTTTAGAATATAATTTAGTCCGGAAATTTTGGATTTTTTTTATGTGTAGCGTCATGCATTTAGTTTAAATATTGGTACTGTTTTGGTTTGGTTTGCAATGCAATGCTGTATTTTATTAAGTTTCAAAAAGAAATTAAATTAGCGTCTTGAAAAAGTATTTGTTTGAAGCATTTTTTTAAAGACTTTCAAATTACACAGGTTTACAAATAAAGGCCAACTTTTGCTCCAGAGAAGATGGCAAACTTTAAATATATATGTTTTTTTGCCGCTGAATTCAAATCAATTGTCCGTTTTCCCCCAGCACGTCAGGACTACGAGATAGTTTAAATAATTCTGAAAACTTTATTGCTGATTTTAAAAATCTCAGATTATAACATTTGGTAGTCCTTTGACTCCTCTAACTTACCATATTTTCAGTTTTTTGATATCATCTCGCATTTAAAAGTGATAGACCAAACAAGAAAGAAAGTCGGTCAAGCCCGACTAGCCCGCAGCTCGCATTTGGTCACGAGTCAAACGGCCAGTTAACACACAACGCAGTGCGCTCTCTAAGTCTCTCTTTCTCTCTCTCTCTCTCTCTCTCTCGCTCTCTCTCTCTTGCTGAACGCAATGCTTATGTTATGGGTGGGGTGGGTGGGGGTGTTAACTGACCGTTTTTTGCTCATAACTTGAGTATCGTTCATCCGATCTTTATCGTTCCTTCAGCAAATCGATAAATAATTTTGAGTACTAGATATCTACGAACCATCTATCATCAAAACTGTAGGAGATATGACGTTTTTTCCCCATTGCGAGGGCGCGAGGGGGCGTGGCAAAAATTGAAAATAAACTTGATCTGCCTGCAAGTATAAGAAATATACGTCCCATACATGTCAAACCTCTATCTCTTACCATCTCTGAGATCTATTCGTTCATACGGACGGACAGACAGACAGACAGACAGACGGACAGACGGACATGGCTATATCGACTCGGCTGTTGATGCTGATCAAGAATATATATACTTTATAGGGTCGGAAATGATTCCTTCTCCCTGTTACATACTTTTGTACCTTCGGTACAGAGTATAAAAATACAAAAATTTACGACTACATATTTATTACATTAAGAAATAATATAAACCTCTAAAATGTATTTAAATTAACCAATGTAAAAAAATCACAATAGGTACTTTGTTATTTTCAAACTAGAAGAAATTTTATAGAAATTTTATAGTTTGGTCTATAACTTTTCAAAGAGCGCGATGATATCTAAAAACTAAAAATATAATAAATTAGAGGAGACAAAAAAGTACCAACTACTACTATAGTATATTTTGAGAGTTTTTTTTTTTTTTTATCAAAACATTTTTCAGAATAATTTAAGCTTGGAAAAAAACCGAGATTATCAAAATATTACCATATTTTCTATTTAAAAGCCCAACAATTTTTATTTTATAAACAAAATCAAAGCTTTGCGTTTGGTTTTTCTGTAACCACTTTCAATTCAGCTTATATTAAAACAAATTTGCTTGGAAAGGTTATCTTAAGTGGCCACAGGACCTACAAATGTAAGCAAACCTCGCTCAACACACGTTTATGCAAATATCTTGTAAACCTGATGTGCTGGGGGAAAACAGACAATCGATTTGAATTTAGCGGACAAAAATTCCTATGGAATGTTGGCTATCTTCTCTGGTGCAAGAGCTTGTAAAACTAAGTTATCAAAGAATTAAAGTACTAAGATATTATTTCACCTGACAAAGTTCTCATATAAGTTGGGTTGCTAGCATTGAATTGATTGTCAAACAAATCAAATGAGAGCTCAGTTAGGCTATGATCAGAAAATTTTTCTAATACAAGCTTCTCATATTGACTATTACATTATCTGTGAGTTTTTTGACAGTCAACTCTTATAAGAACTCAGTCTAGCGCAAAAACAAATTTTTTCAATTTAATATTATATATTTTTGATAACAAAATCCAACAGAGGACGAAATTCTCTCAATCATTTGGCTTGATCTTATAGTTTATAAAAGTCTGTCAATTTTGTAGGTATTTTAGTATCTTAGTTAAGTGATTAATTTCGCTCAATTGTACTCAAAGTTGTTGTGGTTACGCCTAATATATTATTGGCCTGTTTCCAAACAATGACAGTTCGACTTTGAGTTCGAGTTCATAAAAAACATTTCAAAAGCTGAATATCTAATTCTGAAAAATACGATTTGTAGACGCCTACCATAACTTTTAGGATTATTTTGTCTAGCTGGAATGCAATATATAGCCAAGTACCTTGACAAACGGTACGAATCTATTCAACTACAAAAGCATCCATGAAAACCATTTAATTTCATTTCATTTAATGAATTTTCATTGAAAATTAAAAATGTAAGGAGAATGAAAATTTTTCATAAAACAAATTCACAAAACATTTTGTAAACGAAGCAAAAGTTCGCTGATGATCAAACTGTGGTAGTTTGTGAAATAGCTATACGATCAACCAGCCTCCTTTGTGGTGTTGTGCGTGTCTTGTTTAAGAAAATGTTATGATGAAAATCATAACTAATAGACCTAGAGCCCGCTATAAAGTTCTATGATTTCAACGAAACTAACAAAAGTTTCAAGAAACAACGCACTTCTAAGCTCGCTCAAAAGTTTCAAGCTTTTGCACTTAGAAAGTTCAGCCTCAAAGCTTAAGCATTACCACCAAAAAGTTGAAAGCACTCATCGCTTGTCTATTTTTGCATTCATTGCTTTTAGCAGTTCCCAACTGATCTAAGCAATGATTGTATGAAGAGGCAGTTGGCAAACATGCTTTCTTCAGCGAAAAGCCTACTGAAGAGTCGTTAGGGATAACGATGAAACAGTTCTGTATAGGCAACCAGCTCTTTTTGGTGGTACAATGCATAAGTTGTTTACAAGTTGTGAACAAACGCAACTTTTTCGGACCTAGAGTCAGCTAAACTCACTAATTAAAACTTAAAAATTTATTTGTTTATAAAAAAGAAGCTTTTCAAACTATCGATGGAAACCCCGTGTTGTTTTCTATATGTTTTTTAACTAAGATTGTATATGCATAATACATATATCACATATATTTTCATTTACTGTAAAGCTCAGTCTGCTGATGAGAGAAATAGCCATACAGGCTACCTTTTTATGTCATTATGTAATAACTTGTATCTTGTCTTATGTTCGTTGACTTTTAATTAATAAGCACTTTAATTTTAAATTCTCTACTCTGTCACAATATTTGCTAAAAACTACATGACAACATTTTCAGTCCTACCCTAACTTTTCAGGTCTCTCTCTATCAGCCACATAAATAACAAAATAAAAACAAAAATCAAAAGCCTCAAATCCAATTAATCATTTGCCTAATCTCTTAATTGTATTTTATTTAGATTTTAGTTTTGTTTATTTCGTAAGCCGATTTGAACAAATTTCATAGTTCACACACCGCGTTAAGCTACGTTGCTTTTTTTTTTGTTGATTCAAAAAATTTGTCAAAAAACAAAATAAAAAGAAAAAAACTTGAAATTAATTAGATTTGTCATTCCCATTGACATTTCGACAACTTTTCTATTAATTATTTTTGATAGATATGGCGACTGTTGGAAAAATGTGTCAATGGGCTGCTGTGATTTATGAGTGCGACACAGTTTTAAGTGCTCCACATAGCTGATTCTTCTCTAGTATCTCACGCATCTCGTCGGCCATTTGCTTACCTAGAAAGAAAGCAAGAGAAAACGAAATAGAAATTTATTAGAAATTCAAGTTAAGTAGTTGGAAAAAAAACGGTAGCTTAAAAGTCATAAACAATTGCAAGTCGCATGTGCAGCATAAATTATGTCTGCCTTTTCGTTTTGACATCCCTTGACAGATATGCATCTCTCTCTCCTCCTCATCCCTCTCGCTTAGCCAGCTGCCTCTGCCTGCCTGCCTGCCTGGGGCACACAACACAAAGAGATCATTATCGAAGGGGGCAAAAAAAAAAAATGCTCACAGATGTCGTTTATTGAATATCGATTTACGTTGACTTCGTTAGAGAGAAAAACGCATGTTAAATGTGAATATGAATAAATGAGCTGAAAAACGGCAGCAAAAATTGTAGTTAAACCAAGTAACTGAGGGTCGACCAAGTCTGGTTTCAATGTCACATGTTGCATGTGTGTCCTCCAGAGCGCGAAACTCAACACTGGCCAAAAGAAAAGCATTCCTGCTTGGCGGCAGATTTCCAAGTCGGATAAGCAACAAAGGCAGGACAACCGACGCGACGCGGCTTCAAAAAAAAAAGGGCTGCCCAGCCGTTGTCGTCTCTGGCGATGATTGATTTCATGCCAAAGTTGATTTCAATCAGCAAAAATATTATGCAGTTTTTTTTTTCCTGCAAGTCGGTCGCCTTGGGGGTTGGCTTTTGACAAGAATTATGACACCAGCCATATTTGGTAGTTAATTGCTCAAAAGCTTATAATTATTATAAGAATTTTTCAACAATGTTCAGTGAGCCTATTATTTCTTCTTTTTTCTTTTTTTTTTATGATACCAGCAGCTTAGACAACAACAGAAAATAAACTCAATAAAAAAAGCAGAACAAGAGAAAAACCAAAAGCAAATCAAAAATGCTAAGCGCTATTATGAAAGAGCAGCCTCGCTCTTGATACAAATTGCTGTTATTAGAGACAGACACCGAATGAAGAGGGGTGAACGCGATGTCAATACAGGAAGGAAGTCAACTTGAGACACAACATTTAAATAAAACGAAACCAAAGGGAACCACACTCTATCGGACCTGTTTGAGTTAAGGGGCAAACACATTTGCAAAAAGTATTTCTAGATGGGAGTAATTGGTAATTGGAGTTTTTAAGATTTTGTTGTACTAGTATGGAAGAAGTTGATTACACAGAAAAAAAAAGTGAAATAGAAATCATTTAGAAAATTGCAATACAAATTTTAAATATAAAATAATAAAGTTATTGTTTTGTAGGTGGCAAACGTAAGACGATTTGCTTGAGTAAAATTTTTTGATCAATCATTCGACCATTGTGTGAGCATTTCAATGGGTTTGTATTTGTTGACATATAAGCCGGCAACATAATATCAAATATTTATCCTAGTTCAGCCTTCGTTCGGATTCGGAGTATTATATTTACGTTGTTCTAAGATTTACAATTGTTTGAGACCATAAATATGATAAGATATTAGATACATTTACGAACAAAAAACCTTCTAGCATGATCAAAGCGTATAAATTGTGAGATTGAATATAAGATCTATTTATAAGTAAGGAAATTGGAAGGCAGATCTACCTTGCTCATCTTTCCTTATATTTGGTATTACACAGCCAATTTGTTTGTATGAAAACTTAAGTATTCACACATATGTTAGTTGTTTGCGCGATCGCATTTTTCAACTTACTCTTTTCCACTGAATGTGAAGTTGTATGTTGCCTTTGATCTTGACAGTGGATAGAAGTGAGGCATAAACAATACTTATCAGCTCTTTGACTCTTGATAAGTTAGCTTATGGACACTACTTTCACCCTAACATATTTGAAGTGCGCGATGCCTCGATCAAAAACAAGCTTTTTTAATTTATTCATAAATATCTATTTTGTCCCCTTCAAAATAAACCTCCTCGGATATAAAAAATGTATGCCAACATTTCTTGCAATTTTTGAAGCATTTGAAAAAATCAGATTTTGTGACCTTGTTTAACTACCTTTCCCTTTTTTGTAAGATTTTTTGACTTTGAAAATTAGAAAAATTAAAAAACAAAACATTTGCAGACTTCTCTTAGTTGACATAATCTTATTAAGTCATGACTTATCAAAAACTGTGTAAATGTGGAGTCTCATATCTATCGAATATCCTGTATTTTGTGGCTTTGACATAGTGTTATAGCGAAATGTGAGCTACAACTTTCAGTATTTCTATTTAGAAGTATTATAGACTGTTCCGCCGGTACATTCTCGAGACCTTTCACTTATGCAAATTTTTTGGCAGATCTGGGAGGGATCGCAAGCTTAAATTGGCTCAAAAGAAAATAAGAGTCAAAATGAAGGAACATATACTACAATCATCAGCAGAGATGGTGGACTTAATAGACACATACGATGGCAGTTTAATCCACTCAAATTGCTTTTGCACCAATTAGTGGGTCCTTTTATCTGTGTTGTAGGGCTATTTAAAACTTTACTTAACAAGACACGAGGCCACGATAACCTTTATTAACAACATTCAGAACGAAGTCAAACGCTGAGCGTGATCTTTCCTGTTAAAAATTTAGTTATCAAAAAAGAATTGGTCATACACTCCGTGAACAATACAAGTCGGTTGTCTGTCTAGCTATGTCATGTTCAGTTTTAGTGCAATTGTCAACATTTTTGTACTTGAATCAAATACAGTTGATGTCGATAATAACACTAGGCAACAAGGTTCAGTATATTGAAGGGTTGGTGATAAACACGAATCTGTTTTAGGAATTGCTCCGTCACGTCTAGATTTTTGGTAATTTGAGCTTAACCCTCTAGTGCTCAAAATCGCCTCAAGAGGCCTCAAGAGCCTCAACACACCGTTATTCGCTTTCCTCATTCCTTTTGGTCTTCGTTTTGCGTAAGGTAAGTTTGAAAGTGGAACAACTCAAGACACATTGAAGTCCAAATAGACATGGAACGACGACAAATGCTCATTCCGATGTGGAGATTGAGAAATTTTTGAATTTGATTGATTTTGACATTGATACGGACGGAGAAGAAGAATTGTAGGACGATTTGACTGATGATGTTTGTGAGGCAGCGTTTCCTGTCAATGAGGAAGATCAAGAAGCGATTGAAAGAGCGGTAAATATGTCGGATTTTATGTTGGCTTTAGAGATTTGTGTAATTTCAAGCGGAAGTCCTACTCCGTAGGCGAAATTGTTGTCACCCTCAACTTCGATTGCATCGAATTCACCTCAAGCACAGAAACACAAACGCAAAGCGCCTGCTGAGCATGATATTGCTAATGCTGAAGAAAGCACAATATCCGAATTTGAAGGATCTGTTTGAGCAATAGATCCTAAATCACCGCTTTTCAAAAAGATGGATCAAGGATAAATCTGCGATTTCCTTTACTGAGCCTGACCTCGGAGTTCTTAAAAAGCTTGATACGCCATTCAAGTGTTTTGAATACTTTCTGAATGATACTATCATTGAGCATTCTACCCAGCAAACAAATTTGTATGCTGCTCAAAAAGATGTCAATACTTCGTTTTCAACAACCAATTTGGAAATTCGACAATTTATTGGCATTTTATTTTTTATGTCAGTTTTTCGCTACCCTAATGTTCGTTCATATTGGGGAGAGTACCCGTTTGGAACAGTTCAGAGCACAATGTCAAAAAATCGCTTTGAAAAAATACGAATCAATTTGCATTTCAACGATAATAGTAAGTTGTCCTCCAAGGATTCGGCCGACCACGATCCTTTATACAAAATACGGCCTATTGTGAATCACTTCAATGAGAAGTTTCTGTCAGTTCCGATGAGCCAACGCTTATGTGTGGATGAACAAATGTGTGCAACGAATATGAAGACCTTTCTTCGACAATATTTACCAGACAAACCACACAAATGGGGAGTGAAATTCTTCAATTTCTGTGACTCCTCTGGCTTTTGCTATAGTTTTGAGAGTAGACAACGTTATTCAAACTGGCTCTAAAATTGTTTCTACTGTTTCTACGATTTTCATCACAAATAAGTAAACGAACTTTTTGTACACAAATATTTTGGAGTTTTGAAAATTTAAGTTACTTTAGTTTAAATTGTTATTTCTTTTGTTTTTTGTGCCTTTCTTTACGTGTAAGCAACAAAATTTTTTTACTGAAATTTTTTTTGCCTACTTTTCCAAAGCCGCCTCTAGACGGTCCAAGGTTTTAGTCCTATAAAACTCGATCCGTGCAAAAGTAAAAATTTTTCCAGAACAAAGCTTTACTTTTAAGACATAATGAACACAAAAATAATTTGCCTTAAAATGCCTATTCGTGTTTTTGTATCCTAGAAACGAATCTTCTAAATCGTTTACCTTTTGAACCTGGATCTGAACTGGACCCCCCCTACTTGAACACTATATATTGATCGGATATGTACAAGTAGTTTTTTTAGTACAGAATCGGAGCATTATCAATTGAAACTCGGCGTATTACGACTTCGAGAAGAAATTAAAGCATAAGTTAAGTTGTTAAACGACAAAACAAATCCGTATATTTATGTCAATGAGGCAAGCTCTTCATTTTAATGAAAGAAAACTGTAATGAAAGAGGTTCATTCGGATATTGAAAAATGTTTTTCATTGCTTTGTATGCTAAACGCTATCTTCTTAACAAAAATATGTCTAATTTTTTTATCATAAATTGTCTCAACGATCTAGGAATCGATGAAGCAATCTTTAAACCGAAACGTTAGGTTCGATAAGTAAAAGAATCGGTCCGAGAACCGAACCTTAGACTTTCCAACGGGTTCGTAGCTTCTACAGAATATAAAAGGTTTGCAGCCTTGCTATTTAATACTTAATCCAACATAATTTTACACCATTTAAGAAGGACTTTTCAAATAAATCTCGGCTGACGGTGTAGCAAATCATAGTCAAACATCAACAAACAAAAAAAACAACCCTTTTCAACGAGTATCGATGGCGCACACTGCATCTGTTGCGCCAAATCATAGTCAAACATCAACATCCGAAAAAATAACCCTTTTTAACGAGTCTCGATGGCGCACACTGCATCTGTTGCTTCATCTGCGTGGGCGCCCTCATGAACTTTGTTGTTGTAACATACTTCGAAACGAGGCAATTGCTACGCAGCTTCTTATGCGTCTGGGTGACGCCAGTTGCCGAATGGGAGCAAGAACGTAACTACCGCTGCCATAGACAATCTGCTTGCCTTGACGCTCGGCATGAGACTGAGTAAAATTTTTGAAATCAAGACTCCGGTAATCATTCGGCACTTAGGTGTGTAAGTAAATCACACTGCTTGACCCCGAGGGCTTTTGACAGGGGAACTCCACACCTTGGTAACCTTTAACAACAACTTTCAGCCAGAAGCACTTCAATTTATTAATTTTTTCAACTCAATTTTTGTTTGTCAATCCAGTAAAATTGCTTACAAAAACTATGTAGATTTTAACGAAATAGCTCTGAAATTGTAATAATCAGTAAAAATAGTCACGAACTCGAAAATAAAAACTCATTTTTATTGAACTACTATCTTGCTATCTGGACTATCAACAAGTCTTTGAGAGGCAGAATTTGGTAAATTTTAAAATCAATTGTGTAAGCAAAAATTAATGATTTTTCTTTAAAGACAAGAATTTCTCAGCTGTCTAAGCTAATGCAGCTGTTTCAGATTTGATTAGAGATCAATTTCACTGGCTGCGCTCTTAAGTACTAGCAAAATGAACAGTTATCATGTTCAGTGCAGACAAATCTATTGGCTTAAAACGTTCGCTAAACTCCAGCATCTACGGCATCTTTCGCCAAGGCCTCAGCCAGTCGGCTCCACTTAGCTAAATATCGGTGTTTACTGAAATTACAGCCTTCATATAGACCATTTTGAAGCCACAAATTTGGCGCCCACACATAAACCGAAAATGGCAGCTAATTGGAAGTAAATCGAGTTAAACTTTCTTTCCTAAAAAAAAACCACGAAAAAAAAAAGACACCATGGATTACACACGCATGTAGCCCCGCAGGCATGCCTCGCTGTTATTTCTTTCGTTTTTGCAAATACTCTGAGATACCTGGTATCTTGTGTTGTGTATCTCATAGTTTGCATAGCTAATTAGCCAACTCTTGGGGTTAGTGTCGGTGCCTGATCATTGATCAAGCGAATGTATCGCATGGAACGTTCTCACATTAGTCACGCGTTTAACATATTTCGTTTCGTCTTGTGGCGAGTCTTAAATTTAATATATTTTGCTAACGTATGCAAATATTTTGTGGCAAATCAAGCGTGCGTAACCGGCAAACCATCTGCATATGCTAAACACAAGCCGGCCAGCCCAGTCCGGGGCTGGACCCGGGTCCAAGTCCAGCTTTGTCTTTTCTTTGCTTTTTCCCCCATTTTCTTCTACTTATCTCCACTCGCTCGCTTTTACCTTTTTTTTTTCTTATTTTTGTATCTGATTTGCGACAGTCAAGTCGCAAGTCTTTGCTATCTGCTGAATATGGTAAAGAAGCTGCTGCGGCTGCAGCTAAAATGCTAGCGAATTAGGAACGCGGAATGCGATCGATACGTGCGGCCAATGTCCAGGTTAGAGACGAGACATGGCCAGCAAAGCGGGCAAGACAACCAAAAGGCAATAGCAACATGTTGCACATGCAGCTATGTTGCCACAGCTAGGGAGGAGCAGGTGAAGTGGAGAGTGATATAAGCAGGAAAATTGTAGGAAATATCAAAGTATAATATAAACAATGTCCAAACGTAAGGCAAATTATCTATATCGTAAGCACCGCCTTACTTAAGCACACACCACCCAACCATCGCATTTTCAATTGTGTATTACTTACTTATTTTGAATTTCGAAACACCGCCAAATGTTGTATATCGCAAGCCTCAGAAAACTATCAAATTTTTAATATCGTTAGCACCGCATTACTAATGCATTTCTGGTATGGTATACACTTCAATACTAACTTATTTTCCATATAGTAAACACCGCTTAACCACCCCATTTTTAACATTGTACTTCTTACTTATTTTCAACATCTCAATCGCCGTAGCTAGTTTATTAATAAGATCGTGAGCCCCAATACCAAGGCTGTAAAAGAAAAATGAATCATTTTTATTTTAAATTCGCAATGAATTAACAAAAATTTGAATTAATTAAATTTTTCCAAAATCAGAATTGAATTGACTTTGATTTAATTCAATTCACTTTCAAAAAAAACGAATTGAATTGATTTTGTTTCAATTCAACTGAATTTGAAAATTTGTATGTTCATTCATTTGATTTAAAACAAAATTGACTTAACTCTGCTACTTCACTCATTTTGTCAAAGTGTAGACAATTAAGCATCAAGGCGAAAAATATAGTTTTAATATAAAACAGTGCAAAATGCCTGAGCTAAAGAGAGGTAATACTTCGCAAGAAGATAACAATGACGATTATGGGCCATCCACCTCTAAGAGCTGCAGAGCTAAATCGGTTGAGAATGAATACGTATATCAGAAATCTGCTGCTTAAAACCTTTTTTACAGTAAGCAATAAGGTATGAATGTGTGGCGTACGCAGGGTTAAGCACCAATATCTAAATAGACTAATGAATCAGAATTGAAAACACCGGATGCAAAATTGAAAATTTCAGCGAAATGCAACATTTGTGGAAAGGTGTTGTCCGTAACAATAAGCGTTACTACAAAATTTTCTTCGCCATTTACGAACGCTACATAATGACAAATACAAGGAGTACGTGGCTATAAGAAAGCGAAATTAGCACCAACAAAACAAAGCCAATTTAATAAACTTGTGCTTGCGCATATTGCAAATAATATGCTGCCCATTTCTATTGTGGAATCAACTTCGTTTAAAAAGTTGATCAACTTTGCAAATCCTAGTTTAAAAACGAGAAAGCCAAGCTAACTTCGGCACAGATGCAAACGTGACAGTTTATGAACGCTTGAATAAAAATCAAAAATTTTTGTAACTAAATCCCATTTTCCGACAGATAAAATCTGAATTTTTTGAAAACATCAAATTAACAATCGCCGAGTTTAAGAAAGATAAAATTGAAAACAAAAAAGTTTTTCTGACTAAGACTCATTTTTCGACTGCCTTAAGAAATAGTCATCCGATTTTGACCAAATTTTGCGAATATATTTGAAAGCATATACAATTAGTAATCAGTGAGTTTAACGACGCTAGCATAAAAAACAAAACAAATTTCTTACTAAGACTCATTTTTGACCGATCGGTCCTATGGCAACCATAAGATATAGTCAACCGTTGTCGATCAACTTTTTTAAATTAGTTTGAAAGCGTTTAATATTAATAATCCCCGACCTTAAGAACGATTTACATGAAAACAAAAAAGTTTTTTTTCACAAAGACCCATTTTCCGACCGATCGGTCCTATGGCAGGTATAAGATATAGTCATCCGATTTTGAACAAATTTTGCAAATCTGTTTGAAAGCATCTAATATTAATAATTACCGAGTTTTATGACGCTAGCATTGAAAACAAAAAAGTTTTTCTCACTTAGTTCCATTTTCCGACCGATGGTTCCTATGACAGCTATAAGATATAGTCATCCGATCTTGACCAAAATTTGAAAATCTGTTTGAAAGCATTTAATATTCATAATAGCCGAGTTTAAGACCGATAAAACTGAATACTAAAAAGTTTTTCTTACTAAGATCCATTTTCCGACCGATTGGTCCATTGGCAGCCATATGATATCGATATCCGATTTCGACCAAATTTTCGAAATCTGTTTGAAAGCATATAATATTAATAGTAGCCGAGCTTGAGGACGCTAACAGTGAAAACAAAAAAGTTTTTCTCACTAAGACCCATTTTTCGACCGATGGTTCCTATGGCAGCTATAAGATATAGTCATCCGATCTTGACCAAAATTTGAAAATCTGTTTGGAAGCATCTAATATTCATAATAGCCGAGTTTAAGACCGATAAAACTGAATACTAAAAAGTTTTTCTCACTAAGATCCATTTTCCGACCGATTGGTCCTTTGGCAGCCATATGATATCGATATCCGATTTCGACCAAATTTTCGAAATCTGTTTGAAAGCATATAATACTAATAATGGCAGAGTTTAAGGACGCTAACAGTGAAAACAAAAAAGTTTTTCTCACTAAAACCCATTTTTCGACCGATGGTTCCTATGGCAGCTATAAGATATAGTCATCCGATTTGGACCAAAATTTGCAAATCTATTTAAAAGCATATAATATTAATTATGGCCCAGTTTTATGACGCTAGCATTGAAAACAAAAAAGTTTTTTTCACTAAGACCCATTTTTTGACCGATGGTTCCTATGGCAGCTATAAGATATAGTCATCCGATTTTGACCAAAATTTGCAAATCTGTTTGAAAGCATATAATA
The DNA here is from genome assembly GCA_037044535.1 of Lordiphosa magnipectinata. Lineage (NCBI taxonomy): Eukaryota > Metazoa > Arthropoda > Insecta > Diptera > Drosophilidae > Lordiphosa > Lordiphosa magnipectinata. The sequence goes on along the minus strand of JBAMBO010001765.1, from coordinate 33,295 downwards.
TTATTAATGACCGAGTTTAATCACGTTCACATTGAAAACTAAAAGTTTTTCCCACTAAAACCCATTTTTCGACCGATGGTTTCTATGGCAGCTATAAGATATAGTCATCCGATCCGGTCAGTTCCGACATATTTGCAGTGTGCAGTAGAAAGAAGACTCTATGCAAAATTTCAGCTCGATTGCTTTAAAACTGAGAGACTAGTTTGCGTAGAAACAGACCGACGGACATAGCTTAATCGACTCAGCTCGTCGCCCTGATCAAGAATATATATAGTTTATGGGGTCGGAAATGAATATTTCTATGCGTTGCAAACTTCTGGGCAAAATTATAATACCCTTTGCAAGGGTATAATAATGATCAGGCCATCCGCAATATGAAGCTCCTTGATTCCACATTTGAATCTTTAAAAACCAATTAAACCAATTAAATTCTAACAGGTGATTATTTTTGCACGACAGCAGATGTATAGTCGACAAAGCACCGTAGCTTTTTTTGTTACACGTGTCACTGGCTAAACGGAAACTTTCGTTAGCATGAAAACGATTTGGTGGGACTCATTCATTTGATGCGATTGGTCAATTATAAACGAAGTTCATACTGAATACGGTCTTAGTACTAGCAAAGTGGTGGCAACAATAACAACAAAGCTTTCGAAGAATTTGGCATTCTTAACCATGAGGACCTCTTGGAGAAGGGAGATGATAAGTTCGCTCTGTCTGTTACATGCATTTGCCCGAAATTAGTAAACACTTTTTACTCTGCGAGTAAAGGGTATAAAATCTTCTCATAATAAAAACAAAACATGCTTTTTAAGTTAAGTCAATTCTGTTTTAAATCAAATGAATGAGCATACAAATTTTCTAATTCACTTGAATTGAAACAAAATCAATTCAATTCTGATTTTGGAAAAATTGAATTAATTTAAAATAAGTCAATTCGATGCCTGAATGATTCTCACGTTCAAAATTGCATCATTCGTTTACAGCACTGGCCAATGCCTATTAAAATTTCAAAATCAATGGCACAGGCCAATAAAATGACCAACTATATGAAGAGCAGCCCTGTTGATTCGAAATTATGATAAGGTTACGTTCACTGATTCCTAAACTGGTTTCGGTTTCGGTCCATCAGCTTTTGTTTCCAATATATGGAGGAAAAACGAAAATTTTGAATTTATGGCCATCTATGATTTATGGAGACCACATTAAGCATAAATATCTGAATATATGAGCTGTTTTCGTCAGAGCTCTTGTCAATACATCTTTAAAAAGTCTAATCTATAAGTACAGCAGAAAGTGTCGCAATTGGTTTTTAAGGTCAGACAACTCTCGATTTATGCCATTTTTTTTTTCAAAACAAATCCCCCGGTTTAAGCTAGCGCGGCTATTAGATAAATATATGAGCTATTTTAGCATATAGCAACACTTATGATCTAATTATGTGATTTTGATGGCATTTATATCAGTTTATTTGGCAAAGTTACAGCCGGTTTAAGACGAAAATACATATTTCACTTTATGGGAGGAAAGCTAGATCCCATACTAGATTTAATATCGTTAGCCAAAATAGTAATTAAATTTTCAATAAACACCGTCAACCCACCGCAGCTTGATTATAGCATTACTTATTTATATTCAATATTGCAAACACCGCCGAAAGTTTAATATCGTAAGCCAGAAAACACTACAGAAATTTTTATATCGTAAGCACTGCAACACGATATCATTTTTTATATAAAATACACCGCATTACTGCGGTACTGCAACATTGAACATTACTCTAAAATCCCCCTTTGTTGATAACTAAAATTCATTAAAACTTAATTCACATTTAAAACATGTTTTACTTTAAACTCACTTGCCCATCTCTAACCAAGTGGAGTACCTGAAGCTGGTCAGCGATTCGTTTCCCATATTGCTAATGCGAGTCAGAAGGCAGAAAATCGTGCACTTGGCCACAGGCAGCAGCAGCAGCAGCATTGGCATTGGCATTGGCGGCAGCTGCCTGCGTCTTCTCCACTCTTTCTCTGGTCAAAACATTGCACTGGCCAAGGCAATTAAGGAGGCCCAAAACGTTCTGTTTGTTGTCTGTTCCTTTGTAGCCTGTTCGCGCACAATTCTTAACGGTAATTATGTTGTTCGTTTTGGCAGGCAGCATTTTGCGTAGACCCTAACAACGGGCCAATCCCAATCTTCTACTCCTGTAAATTGGATTAATTTGACAGTAAAATGCAAATGAGCGCAAATGCCAAATGCAAGAATGCAGAAATGCGAAATTAAACTTAAGCCAAGGGTCCCCCCCAAATGGAAAACATGACCATGATGTTGCTGGCAACAAATTATGTTGCTGCTGCTGCGTACGGCAGCAACAAGGCGACTCTGTTGTCGTTTTTAAAATAATCAACATGTTTTAAGAAGGGGGTGTTGGGGGCAGGCGGAGGCACATGTTGCTGCCGTGCAGCAATAATTTTTAAATTGAATTTTTTTTTTGTGAAGACGCCAAAGTAAAGCAAAGGAAAACAAATATGCCAAAAGAGAAGACAAGTTGCCTGATCCTCGTTGCTAGTTACTGCCCTTTAGCAGTCGGCTTGGGTTTTTCATATTTTTACGCTCACACATGATGCTGCTGCTGCTGCTTTTTAATTCCTTCCCCAGAGAGATTGCTTAATCGATTTGCCAGCAGCAGCAGCAGCCAGACCTGATAAATTGTTTTGCCATGTGTTTATTAATTATGGCGAATTGAAATAGATTTTCTTTCGGTAAATGAATGCAAAAACAGCAAAACTCTGCTGCGGTGGCATCTTCAAGGTGGTCTCAGCAGTTACAACAGCCCAACAGCCACATGTTGCAGTCAAAGAGACAACCACATTCGCCAACTCCATCTCCATTTTTTTCTTTCTTTTGCTCATTTTGGTCATTTACAAATAGAAATTGCATTGATTTTCCCTCCGCCCCCCCCCCCCCCTGCACCTTCAAGGCTTGATGATCATCCACTTGGATGATATATTGCTGCTCTCTCTCTAGCTCGGTGCTTTTGGTCTATCCATATTTGATGCCCAGTTACATGTTACATGACGTCCTCGAGTCGCCAAACGAGCCACAATGTTGTGTTTAGAGTTTTTTTTATACTCTGTACCGAAGGTACATAGAGTATATTAAGTTTGTGCAAAAGTATGTAACAGGGAGAAGGAATCATTTCCGACCCTATAAAGTATATATATTCTTGATCAGCATCAACAGCCGAGTCGATATAGCCATGTCCGTCTGTCCGTCCGTCCGTCAGTCCGTCCGTCCGTCCGTCCGTCCGTCCGTCCGTCCGTCCGTCCGTCCGTCCGTCCGTCCGTATGAACGAAGAGATCTCAGAGATGGTAAGAGATAGAGGTTTGACATGTATGGGGCATATATTTCTTATACTTGCAGGCAGATCAAGTTTATTTTCAATTTTTGCCACGCCCCCTCCCGCCCCCGCAATTTGGAAAAAACGTCATATCTCCTACAGTTTTGAAGATAGATCGTTCGTACCTTCTAGAGATACCTTGTAAATAAAATTATTTATCGATTTGCTGAAGGAATGATAAAGATCGGATGAACGATACTCAAGTTATGAGCAAAAAACGGCCAATAAACACCCAGCACCACCCCACCCACCACCGCAGCATTCTATTGAACGTCAATCTTAGTGAGAGAGAGAGAGAGAGAGAGAGAGAGTGAAACTTAGAGATGAGCGCGTATAACTCGTGAGCAAATGCGAGCTGAGAAGTTAAGGGTACAGAGTATGTTATAGTCGGGCTTGACCGACTTTTCTTCTTGTTTTTTTTAGCATTTATTAGCATTTTGCCCTTTACTTGGATAGTTGCTGCTGTCGCTTGTCAGTTTTGTTGCTGTAGTTGCAGTTGCCGCTGTTGCTGCTGCTGCGGCTGCTGCTGCTGCTGTGTGTGGCAACATTTTCAATTCAATTATATTTCATGTTCATGTTGCATCGATTTACATTATAATTTGTGTCTGCAACGGAAGTCATTTGCTGAGCAAAATGGCAATCAAACAGAGCAGCGTTAGCTGCACTTGGGTTTAGTTTTTTTTAAACAATAAAAGGAGTTGAACAAAATGTTGCAGGTTTAACACACAAGATTGGGCTAATTACTGTGAGAAACTGAACATTGGGTCTTACATTGGTTTGGAACCTCCAAAACCAACATTCACAAAAATTTTGGTGGATTATGCAGCTTTAATGTTGCTTGTATCAATGGTAGCTGGGGAAGATGCCATGTTACTAATTATTGACTTACTAAATAATGGAGTCAAATAGGCCTTATTTCGATGACAACCAAAATAGACTTTAGAAAATGTTTATAAATCATTTCTGGGAAGTGAATTTGATCCCACGATCTCTACCTTCTAAGACAACCGTCTTGCCATCTGCACCAACGGGCTTTTTGCACGCTGCGAGCTCAACATATGGCTTAATTTTTTTAATTGTGATTTGCAGCGCAGTCACACGAGGCCTGGATTGACCATTCACCGTTCTTGACCTGTCAATAGCTTCCTGAAGGGCAGAGTCTTAGAGGTGGCACAGGTTGGAGAGATCGCTCAGATGCATTCGCATTCAGTCATGATGGTGTTTCACGGTGTTAACGTATTACGCATAATATGGGAGGATTCTAAATCATACCGCTTGAATATCCAACTTGCTTACAACAAATGCATCTTTTCAGCCACACCTGCACTCCTGGAGTAACTGAAAATGTTCAGAATACGGACAAGTAAGCGTCGATAACCCATTAAACACTGGATAGAAGACTGACTTATGGACATCATTTCAAGTTCGTTCAGAAGCAACCAAAGTACAGCGCAAGGGGTGGCTATTGAGCCCCAAGACCAAGTTGTCACTCTGAAACAAGATTCTGATATACAAGGTCATTCTGGTACCAGCATGGAGGTATGGTATCATTGCGAAAACTTTTTTAAGCCAAAATCCTAGGACGTATTACCGGAGCCGAATGTTATCTTAGAGCAAGAAACATCGAAAAGGACCTGGCTCTACCTATGGTTGGAGATTAGTGTTTGTTTGTTCATGAGTGAGTGAACAAAATTGAGTTGTTCTTTAAACTGAACAAGCGAACATGTTCTTCTTCAATTGTTCATTTTTGTTCAGCGAGTCTTGTGCAGTGAGTTAGTCTAAGAGCTTACTCTGTGAACTGTTCTGTCTGTCTTGCTCTCTCAGCCAACATTTTGAGCTAAGTGCTTTTGCTTAGAACGCGAGAGAGAGCGGGAGAGTGAACGCGAGCGTAAGCGACGCTGCTCTGCGTTCAGCAACATCGGGGGGTGTTTACTGGCCGTTTTTTGCTCATAACTTGAGTATCGTTCATCCGATCTTTATCATTCCTTCAGCAAATCGATAAATAATTTTGTTTACAAGGTATCTCTAGAAGGTACGAACCATCTATCTTCAAAACTTTAGGAGATATGAGATGAGAGATATTTTTTCCAAATTGCGGGGACGGGAGGGGGCGTGGCAAAAATTGAAAATAAACTTGATCTGCCTGCAAGTATAAGAAATATATGTCCCATACATGTCAAACCTTTATCTCTTACCATCTCTGAGATCTCTTCGTTCATACGGACGGACAGACGGACAGACAGACAGACGGACAGACGGACAGACAGACAGACGGACATGGCTATATCCAATCAACTGTTGATGCTGATCAAGAATATATATACTTTATAGGGTCGGAAACGATTCCTTCTCCCTGTTACATACTTTTGCACAAACTTAATATACTCTATGTACCTTCGGTACAGAGTATAAAAAGGGGAAATCTAACTTCGGCTCGACCGAAGTTTATATACCCTTGCAGCTTGTTTAATTTATATAAATTAAGGTTTTAAATGATTTTCGTCAAACATTCTTAGCTGAGTTATTTTCCAAATTTAGCAATAGATGGTGCCTCTACTTTGACAATTTGCTTGCCAGTTTGTTATATGGCAGCTATTCTATATATTCATCCGATTTTGACCAAACTCTCCAAAATTGTGTGGAAACTGATAATATTCACAACTGAAAGGTATAAAGACGCTACCATGGGAAACAAAAAAGTTTTTCTCACTAGAGCTTCTTTTTCGTCCGATAGTTCCTATGGTAGCTATATGCTATAGTCATCCGATTTGGATCAAACTTGACAGAATTGTGTGGTAGCATATAATATTGATTAGTAACTAGTTTGGTAGCAATAGCATTGAAAACAAAAAAGTTTTTCCTACTATGACTTTTTATCAGACATATCTTTTGTATGTCAGCTATACTATATAGTTGGCCGATTTTCACAAAACTTGGTGGAATTATGTAAAAGCATAGGATAGCATAGGATAGCACGTTTGCGTTGAAGACAAAAAAGTTTTTCTAACTAAAACTACTTTTTCGACCGATACTTCCTATGGCAGCTATATGATATAGTCATCCGATCCTGCCGATTTCGACAAATGTGCAGCGTATTTGTACCAAAAGGCTTCCTGCAAAGACGGACAGACGGACATGGCTATATCAACTCAGCTCGTCATGCTGATCAAGAATATATGAGGTTGTCAAAAAAGTCTTGCGGTATTTCCGCAAGCTTGTCTTTGCAAGCGCGTAGTTCTAGTTGTATTCGTCGCATCGGTTCACGCTAGAGCTTTTTGGAAAGCTCTTTTCACGCGCTAACACGTGTTTGATTTATTGTTGTTTGTTTTTAGTCGTTCGTGAGTTATAGCGTCGCAAACATGGAGCAAAATAAATAGAAAATACGGCATATTTTACAGTACTACTACGATAAAGGCAAAAATGCATCTCATGCTGCCAATAAAATTTGTGCAGTTTATGGACCCGATACAGTTTCCATTTCCACCGCACAACGATGGTTTCAACGTTTTTGTTCTGGTGCAGAGGTGATCGAAGATGCGCCACGGTCCGGAAGGCCTGTCGTCGAAAATTGCGATAAAATCGCTGAATTGATCGAAAGAGACCGGCATAGTAGCAGCCGTAGCATCGGCCAAGAGCTAGGCATGAGTCATCAAACCGTTATAAACCATTTGAAGAAACTTGGATTCAAAAAGAAGCTCGATGTATGGGTGCCACACGACTTGACGCAAAGAAACATTTTTGCCCGTATGGATGCATGCGAATCGCTTCTGAATCGCAACAAAATCGATCCGTTTTTGAAGCGGATGGTGACTGGCGATGAAAAGTGGGTCACTTACGACAACGTGAAGCGCAAACGGTCGTGGTCGAAAAGCGGTGAAGCTGCCCAGACGGTGGCCAAGCCTGGATTGACGGCCAGGAAGGTTCTTCTGTGTGTTTGGTGGGATTGGCAGGGAATCATCCACTATGAGCTGCTCCCCTATGGCCAAACGCTCAATTCGGACCTGTACTGCCAACAACTGGACCGCTTGAATGCAGCACTCATGCAGAAGAGGCCATCTTTGATCAACAGAGGCCGAATTGTCTTCCATCAGGACAACGCCAGGCCACACACATCTTTGGTGACGCGCCAGAAGCTCCGGGAGCTCGGATGGGAGGTTCTTTTGCATCCACCGTATAGTCCGGATCTCGCACCAAGTGATTACCACCTATTTCTGTCCATGGCGAACGAGCTTGGTAGTCGGAAGTTGGCCACAAGAGAGTCCTGTGAAAATTGGCTCTCCGAGTTTTTTGCCAATAGGGAAGCGAGCTTCTATAAGAGGGGCATTATGAAGTTGGCATCTCGTTGGGAACTCGTCATCGAACAAAACGGCGCATATTTGACTTAAATCGCATTATTATAACCAATTTAATGAACAATTGAAAATTCAATAAAAATACCGCAAGACTTTTTTGTATATATATAAACAGAACAGTATTGGACTCAGCAAGCAGTCCTGCTTGACGCCTGTATTGTAGTGTACATTCAGCTATAAAAGATAATGTTTAAGATTGCTTGTTATTAGAAGAAATTTAAGAAAGATGTCTCTAAGACACTAAGCGAATTAGTTTAGTTTGCAGTTCACTTTACATCTCTCATTATTTCCCCCTGTGGTTCTTCACCCTCGTACTAACTAATGTCCAACCCTGCCTGCCTGCCCTTGAATAAACGCCCAGATATAAATGCCATTTATAGCAAACTAACTGAAATTAACTTCCATTTCATCTTCCCCAACTCATGCACATCTTCTTCCTCCTTTATACTGACACTTGATGAGCCCTGTCATAACATTAGAGATCCCCTGAGCTAAAGCTCATTAGTCTTTGGGGGAGAAACTCTGTTTACTTTTGCTTATTATGATAAACATTCAAAATAAATAAATAAAAGTTTACTTTAACTTGTGAGCTAAAAATGCACTTTAACTTAATTTTTTGTGCCCCCAAAGGAAAAAAAAAAAGTAAACTTTGCTCTAATTGATTGATTGATGGATTGAGTGAGTGGGTGAGTGATTGACTGCCTGTTAAAACAGCCATATGCCAATGTCGTCGTAGGTGTCAAACAAAGTTTTTTATTCTTTTCTTTTTACTGAAATATTTATTTGATTTGCTGAAATCATTTTCGGGGGAGACTTTTTCTCACTTGTGTGTCAGAGAGGGGGGGGCGGAGGGGAGGGGAAATTCGATGCGCTTAATGAAAGCGACACTTGAAGATATTTTAACATATGACTAATCAAAAAATTATGAGACGATTTGTTACAGTTAACTATTAAAATCCATTGAGTTTAATAAGAGGGCAGACACAGTGTGGTCGCAGTCAAAGTGCGGAAGAATGAAACTTGATTGAGATGTGGGCAGAAATAAATAAGTTGAGATGTGTGAAACGAATTGGGTAAAGAAAATGAAATCAAATACGCAAGAGAAATGGAATGGAAGCCAGATGTAATTTGGGGAATTTCTTTGGAATGTTACTTTTCTTTTTTAAGAATGGTTTATATTTTTATTTCAATATTTTCTTACATTTTATAACTTTTCTATATTTTCAACTTTTAGTACGATATTTACATTGCGAACCTTAAATTTTCATTAGCCAGCAAATTTAAATGTATTTCTTTACCAATATTTATTCTGAAGTCTTATACTTATAATTATAATTATTTTATATACTGACACTTAGAGAAACAAATCAATCTAATACGAAGAATTTTGTTTCAATACCGGGACAAAACTGTGTCAAAAGTCCACAGAGACGGTAAAATCGTAACTCTTCTTTCCTAAAACCAAACATATGTATCAGAGATTTGCAAGAGTGCTTGTTTTCTTGACTACAAGTACAGTCGCTGCGGTTTGACTGGCAACCAAAATCTTAAGTCAAATTAAATACTAAGTCGATATCGTATTCTAATTTTTGTGACTGAGTGTCTTGTGTGCTCGTCTGCTTTACCCTACGCTGCATGTTGATTTCGTCTGTGAGTGGCAGTCATACGCTCACAACGCTCGCTCTCTTTTGCTGTCTGAGAGCAACGGTAAACGCCTTTAAATCAGCGTTGGCCAACGAGAGCGAGGTCAAAAAGTGAGAGTGTATTGGTGTGCGAAAATAAAGCGCCGTGAATTTGCTTTGTCCTCATCGACCGCATCAAAGGCTTTTTGCTCTCTTCTCCTCAGCTTCGGCATGCGTTCGGCTGGTATAAGTTATTGCCACAGATGTCAACCCCGGACATCAACCCAAAATCCAAACTAAAATTCCGCTATGCAAAACAAAGGCAAAGAATGCTGACCTAGCGTCTGGCCAATTTCCTGCACACGCCAAGTGCAGCTGCAACTCTTGCCCAACATCGCCGTCATCAAATTTCTGCACAAGCCAAGTGCAAAACAATTCTAGGAAGCTTGCCCAACATCGCCGCCGCCAACATCGCTGCCGCTGCTGACCGCCGCAGCCGACGTCGCCGCCACAACCCACAGCTTAAGTAGGGCTAGCTTAATATAAGCAAATCAGTCTCAAAAAGTTATTGAATAAAGAAAGGTCTTGTGACCGCAATTAAAATTGAAATTTTTTTAAGTTTTATTCAAACGGAAATTTAACTGGCGCCCGAGCAGGGACCGACAGTCGTACGAAAGAGCAAAACGGTTACTAAGTACGCGACGCGACAACAGGGCAAAACGACCCTACGACGCGCACTGATCGGTTCGAAAATCGAAATAGAATCCCGGTGAGACTCGAGGAAATTAATTTTTCCTCCCGGTGCTTCGAAAACAAAATCGGTAACAGAACTTAATTGTTCAATTACCCATCGGTGGACCACAATCCTGTCAGGTCCGTCCGCAGGATACCTTCGCGGAGTGCTGGTCGCAGGATCCCCAGTAGGATACCCATATCTAAAAAGGATGAAATCCGGATCGCCAGGGAGGGTGGCCATATCATTTGTACTGTAAGTTAGTGATTAAGTGGAGTAATATCAAAAAACTACGAAAATAAAAAAAGGAAAATTTGAGAAAATACTTGCGAAATAAAAATAATAAAATATTTGTGGAAAAGAGAATTTTTAAAAAATTAAGTAATCAAACAAAACGAAACGAAAATCTCTATTTAAAAATTAAAAAGAAAACCCAAAACAGTAAGTTAAGTGAAAGTTTAAGTGAAGTAATCCAACATTTTTCCAAAAGTCATCATTAAATATTTAACTCCCTCAGCTAAAATTTTATACTGAACAAAAGGTTACTTACTATCCAGCAATCATATTATTTTTGGTTTACATCCGAAACGAATCTTTACCAGGTCAGAGAGAAGTTTTACGTAAAATCACTGGCAAACTAAATGGCCAATTCAGGCAATTTAATAAGACCCCCCGTGCTTAACATAGAAGAGACATTGAACGTATCCCAAGACGAACAACAGCAACTAAGACATCAACAAAGAATACAGGAAAGACAAACACAAAGACAGGCTGAATATTTACAGAATAGAAATATGGACAATCAGGAAGAGTTAACCAATACAGTGGCGGTTATATTATCCCAAATACTTCCAGGCATACTCAGCGAAATCAGTAATGCAAATCGAAACCCTTTTAACGTTACGGATCAGCTAATTGCTCCAGAGCACCGTGCAAACCTTGACGACTTAGATAGAGTACCAGATGTTGTGAAGTGCCTCCGAGAATTTTCAGGTAACCCATCGGAGTTCAGCTCCTGGAAAAAGGGAGTGGAGAGAGTTCTTAAAATTTATGAGGGTCAGGAAGGCACACCTAAGTACTTCGGTATACTGCATACCATCCGTAATAAAATTGTTGGTAGTGCAGACACGTCATTGGAATCATATAATGTTCCCCTAAATTGGAGTGCCATCTCCAAATGCCTCACTTTACACTACGCTGACAAACGGGACATGGGTACCTTGGAGTACCAAATGACTACTATTGTCCAGGGCAACAATCAAACGGTAGAAGAGTTCTACCAAGCGGTTTATAAACATCTGTCCTTGATCTTAAACAAGATAGGCTGCATGGAACTGTCAAAAGAATCCGAGCAACTAATGACCAAACTATACAGGGACAAAGCTTTAGACACTTTTGTTCGCGGTTTACGCGGAGACCTCTCACGTCTGTTGGGCATGAAAGAGCCCGCAGATCTTCCACAAGCCTTGCACTTGTGCCTTAAACTCGAAAACCAAGGTTATCGAGCAACCCATGCCACCAATAGAGCGCAGCCCAATGGGTTCCGTTCGCCTAATCAAAAACCCGTACCTATGCCTAGAATGCTAGGAGTAGGAAACACCCCATTCCGACAAAATCCGATTCCATTTATAACCCAAAGAAATTTTGTGCAACATGGTCCACAACAAAGTTTCAGACCCTATCTAAATAATTATGGGCACCAGCACCAACAGATAGGCAACCAACGCCAAGGCGGATTTCAACAGCCGGTCGCACCACCTCGCCCAATGGGACCAAAACCTCATCCACGCCCAGAACCAATGGAGGTGGATAGAAGCGTGCAAACCAGGCAGGCAGATTACATGAATAGACCAAACTTTGATGTAGGGAAGAGACCACCCGGACTTTTACCAGAAGCGCCAAAAAGGCAAAGAAATTTTAATATTCAGTCGAACACAAACAACGGACAAGAGGGCTCTGATGAGGCATCCGTCAATATGAGTGAATACGAACAACAGGTAGCAGCCGCCGAGGCTCAAGCGGACTATGAGCAATCCCTTGCAGAATTCGTTGACCAAATCGACTTAAACGAAGACCCCGACGCTAATAGCCAAAATGACTACTCAGACCTTCATTTTTTAGAATAAAACGCTCATCTCTACCTTACTTTGAATGTAGAGTAAAGGGGGGAAAAGTACTCAGAATCCTTATTGATTCTGGGTCAGACGATAACTACATTCAACCACAGCACGTAACGAATCCCAAAATAAACAATCAACCATTTGACGCTGTAACAGTAGGGGGCAGCATCCGAATTACACACCATAAAGAAGCTATTCTATTCGGGCAATCAAATCAAAAAATCAAATTTTTTCTTCTTCCCACACTAAAATCATTCGATGCTATTCTTGGATGGGATGACTTTAAGAGGTTAGGTGGGATAACTGATTCAAAAAAACTCATCATGACAATCAACGACCATATTAATGTAAAAATCAAAGAGGAGAAAGTAGCGGCGATAAATAATATCACCCTGAGAACAGATCACATGACTCGACACCAAAAGGGAAAATTGGACCAGTTAATCACAGAATACCCGAACTTGTTTGCAGACCCAAACGAAAAACTGACCTACACGACTAATGTAAAGGCAGAAATTCGCACAACCACGGATACACCAGTGTATTCAAAATTCTACCAATATCCCATGTCTTTAAAGGACGAAATCAATAAACAAATTCAAGAACTTCTAGACAACGGTATCATTAGACCGTCCCGTTCTCCATATAACTCACCAGCATGGATCGTTAGTAAAAAACCAGACTCTGCCGGAAATAGACAATACAGAATGGTTATAGATTACCGAAAAATCAATTTGCATACCATAGCAGATAGATACCCCATTCCCGATATAAACGAGGTACTTGCCCAATTGGGTAGCAACAAATTTTTTTCTGTTCTAGACCTAAAAAGCGGGTTCCACCAAATACCGTTAAAGGAGTCCGATATGGAAAAGACAGCCTTCTCCGTTAACAACGGAAAATATGAGTTTACACGACTCCCATTCGGATTAAAAAACGCGCCTGCAATCTTTCAACGCGCACTCGATGACATTCTTGGTGAGCACATCGGCAAGATCTGTTTCATCTATATAGACGACATTATCGTCTTCAGCAAAGACGAGCAGTCGCACTTCGAAAATTTGAGTAAGATTTTTCAAACACTGCAGGAAGCCAATATGAAATGCTCGTTAGACAAATGCGAGTTCCTAAAAACAAAAGTAGAGTTCCTCGGCTTTGTCGTATCTGACAAAGGAATTGAAACAAATCCCAAAAAGGTAACGGCAATAGCCAACTATCCTTGTCCCAAGACACTAAAAGACCTTAGATCATTTCTGGGCCTTTCCGGTTATTACAGGAGGTTCATTCAAAATTACGCTAAGCTGGCAAAACCCCTTAGCTCTCTTTTGAGAGGGGAAGACGGACGAGTGTCCAAGAAAAAGTCTTCACAAAAACCAATCCATCTCAATGAAGAAGCGCTAGAAGCTTTCAAAAAATTAAAAAGTAGTCTCGTCTCTAACGACATAGTTCTCCGATACCCGGACTTTAACAAAGAATTCCATTTGACTACTGACGCTTCGAATTTTGCAATTGGGGCTGTCCTATCGCAGGAAAATCAACCAATACACTTCCTCTCAAGAACGCTCTCGCAGGCAGAAGAAAACTATGCTACAAACGAGAAGGAGATGCTAGCCATAGTTTGGGCACTGAAAGTTCTGAGAAACTACCTTTACGGTAAAGCCAAAGTTAAAATCTTTACGGACCACCAACCTCTGACCCATTCCCTTAGTAGTTGGAATGGGAATGCCAGAATTAAAAGATGGAAATCTCTCCTCGAGGAATACAACTACACAATTTTGTACAAACCCGGTAAAGAGAACGTTGTAGCTGATGCGCTATCCCGAATTGAAATCCCCAGTCAAATAAATTCCGTAGCCTCGACCCAGCACAGTGCTGAGAGTTCATCCGACGACTTAATACCCAGCATTGAAGTACCTATCAATGCCTTCAAAAATCAAATTCACATTAACAAAGCTGACGTTACAGATTATACTTTTGACATACCGTTTCCGACCTTTCATAGACACACCATATCACGACCACAATATACCAGCAAAGACTTACTCGACATACTTAAGAAACATCTGAACCCCTCTGTTATCAACGGAATCAGAACAACGGAGGACATAATGGGCCAAATTCAAGGACTGTACCCAAAGCACTTTAGGAGCTATAAAGTCAGATTTACCCACATGAAGGTTGAGGATCTAACTAACGAAGCAGACCAAGACGAAGAAATCCTCAGGGTTCATAACAGGGCACATCGCAATTTTCAAGAAAATAAAATCCAGCTGTCAGAGAAATTCTATTTCCCCAAAATGAAGCAAAAGATAGCCAGACTGACAAAACAATGTAGGGTCTGCAGGGAAGAAAAATACGACAGACATCCTCCAAATCCGCAGCTAAAAGAAACCCCAATTCCAGAATTTCCCGGACACATAATTCATATAGACATTTATTCAACCGAAAAAAACTTGGTGTTGACAGCCATAGACAAGTTCTCAAAGCTGGCTCAAGGAAGAATAATTAAGTCTAAAGCAATAGAAGACATAAGAATACCTTTGAGAGACATTATTTTCTACTTTGGCGTGCCTAAGTACGTAGTGATGGACAACGAGAAATCACTTAATTCAGCCTCTATCCGATTCATGTTGAACGATCAACTCGGGATCGAGATTTTTAAAGCACCACCCTATAAAAGCACCGTAAATGGACAGATAGAGAGATTTCACTCTACGCTGTCCGAAATAATGAGATGTCTCAAAAGAGAAGAAACTCATAGAGATTTTCATGAGCTCTTAGATAGAGCCATTTACGAATACAACTATTCTATCCATTCAGTTACTAAAAAACGACCACTTGAGGTATTCTTCGGCAGGAACGTAACGACAAAACCCGAACAATACGAAAAAGCCAGACAGGACAACATTGACCGACTGAAACAAAAACAAAGTAGCGACCTTCAACACCACAATAAAAACCGGAAGACTATACTCGACTATAAACCAGGGGACGAAATATTCGTCAAGGTTAACACCAGATTAGGCTCGAAATTATCAGCCAGATTCAGGAAAGAAACAGTTAAGGAAAACCGAGCTACAACAATACTAACTAGTTCAGGGAAAGTCGTTCATAAAAGTAATATTAAGAGCAAATGATTAATTACAGGATATTGGTCGCCGCAGACGTAATACACGGATCCATTGACGTTACCAATTATACCGACGCTCAGACCGCTACCATCAACAAAGGAATTGGCAAGGTATGCGTATCCAATACGCGCATAGTCCATGTCATAGACCTGGAGTTAATCCAAAATACACTTGACAAGCTACAATACCACACGGAACAAGACCTAAAGACCAACAGTCTATATCATACCTTACAGCACGAAATATCCCAAACCTATGTTACCTTCCGCACCATAATTTCACCTAAAAAACGACATGCTAGAGCTATTAATCTTATAGGCTCAGCTTGGAAATATGTGGCCGGTAGCCCAGACCACGATGATCTGGTAATGTTAACCGAAAACATGAACAAGCTTAATTCGAATGACAATAAACAATTTATCATTAACAGACAATTAGAAGACCGCATTAATAAATTAACCAGAATCTCGAACGATCTAGGGAATTCAATCCGAAAAGATTCGTCTTTAAGTAATGAGATAGCTATAAGTTTTCAAAACCAAATTAGACTCATAAAAGAAGAGGTTATTAATATAAAGTACGCCATACAATGGGCAAAAACTAACGTAGTAAATACCTTTTTGTTGGGAGAAATCGAAATAAATACAATTAATGACCAATTTAAAAATAGCAATATGCCACCCCTATCTATTGAAGAAATGTTGGAATTTTCTGATGTGTCCATTTTACATAACGAAACCACTTTGCTTTACGTAATAAAAATTCCAAACTTAGAACAAATAGATTATCAAAATCTTCTGATAAAACCTATAGTAAAAAATAACATCATAATAAACTTGCCAGAAAAAGAAATATTTCAGAATCAAGGAAAATTGTTTGGAATAAATAAAGATTGTAAGACCTATAATAATGTCAAAATATGTAACAAGAATAGAATTATCGATTTAAGTAATACTACTTGCCTTCCTAAGCTACTTAGAGGAGAGAAATCGCTGTGTGAATTTAGCAACGCGGATCACGTCCCAGAAATTGAGGAAATTGGTAACGGCATCATCTTCCTGAACGACTTCAATGGCACCGTAAAATGGCAAGACGGCGTACAAATGCTTAAGGGCTCCTACCTCGTCAACTTTTGGAACGAGACAATCGTAATCAACAACAAAGAATTCAACAACATAGAACTGACGATAATGAAACCGGGATCACCCACCATACAGATTGCACCGACGGAGATCGAACGTCTCAAAATCCTATCCTTGGAGGCACTGGACGAACTGCACATAAACAATACGGAACAAATTCAAAAGCTACAAACACATTCGTCAATCAACAGGGTAACCTTAATAGTCCTGTTCATCACTGCAGTAATCCTAACCTCAGGACTACACTGTCATAATGGTAGAAGGAAGGAAGTAATTCTACAACTTGCACCAACTATTCCGAACGAAACCATCGAGATGCCAAAATTGCAACAAAACACTAACAGCACCCCAATCGAAGCTCCAAAGAAACCAGAGCGCACCACGCCCTTTTCCTTCGAACCAAAATTCAACAACATTCCGTTCTTCTAGTGATCGCTTGAGGACAAGCGTCAATCAAAGGGGGAAGAGTTATTGCCACAGATGTCAACCCCGGACATCAACCCAAAATCCAAACTAAAATTCCGCTATGCAAAACAAAGGCAAAGAATGCTGACCTAGCGTCTGGCCAATTTCCTGCACACGCCAAGTGCAGCTGCAACTCTTGCCCAACATCGCCGTCATCAAATTTCTGCACAAGCCAAGTGCAAAACAATTCTAGGAAGCTTGCCCAACATCGCCGCCGCCAACATCGCTGCCGCTGCTGACCGCCGCAGCCGACGTCGCCGCCACAACCCACAGCTTAAGTAGGGCTAGCTTAATATAAGCAAATCAGTCTCAAAAAGTTATTGAATAAAGAAAGGTCTTGTGACCGCAATTAAAATTGAAATTTTTTTAAGTTTTATTCAAACGGAAATTTAACTTATATGTGTAAATAGCGAAATGTTTTCGCCCCCAGGAGCTTTAAATTGTTGTTATTATCTCAAGATAGGAAGACAAATGAGAGAGCGACAAATAAAACAAGCCAGCAAAGCGGTGATTCCATCAAAACCCGCTCTCTGCTAGCACGAGTGTAAGAATTGAGACGCACGAATATGCTAAAACATTTTTTCCATTGGTTGAGACATTCGAGTGTGAAAATATCAAGTATAAATGCAGTACACTTGTAGTTGCAGTACACCCAGAGCAGATCTCTAATATGTTAGTTAGTTTGTGCTGGCACAAAGGTCATTTTGAAATTTGTATAAGTTTAATTCTCAAGTCTTTATTCGGCCAAGTCGACCGTTTAAATAGAGAGTTTGACTGGAGCTATAAGATATAGTCATCCCATCCGGTCGGTTCAGACATATTAGCAGCGTGTAGTAAAAAGACGACTCTGTGCAAAGTTTCAGTTCGATAGGTTTAAAACTGAGAGACAAGTTGGCGTAGAAAGCTCAATCGATTCAGCTAGTCGCCCTGATCAAGAATATATATGTATATAGTTTATGCGGTCGGAAATGAATATTTATCGGAAATATATGAATTTCTGCCAAAATTATAATACCCTTTGCAAGGGTATAAATATTGATAATGTGATCGACGGGTTTTTCTCTGATGTTTGGGCACTATTTACACGTGTTTCCACTTCCACACACGGTTTACTATTTTCAATGTTAATACGGGTTTGTCTTGTCTGTATTGTCCATTCTCTACACAGCGTCTGTGTTCGTACGCCTCTCTAAAGTGCTTATCGATATTTTTAACATTAAAACAATTTGGCGGCTATTTTCGAATAATTACAAAGTCTACAATAGAAACTTTGACTTATCCAACTCCTTTCTTAGACCATCTAGCTGTGTCTTTCAACTCACTAAAATTGTTCCTCCAGCCATAACACCTGCATATCTTTTGAGATACTTTAGATATACACACAAACGCACAACTAATGTCCGCCTACCTACGTAGATCTAGAACCTTTTTTTCCAACTTCTTTTATTTCTATTTCATTTCTCTATCTGTGCGAGTGTGTGCGTGTGTCGAAATGCATCTTTTGTTTGTTCCAAGCGATACTTTTTCGACTATTTGGTTTTTATTATTTTGTGTGTTTTCTTTTCTCGTAAATTTATGACCTCGCCTGAATCTTGAGAATGCGTTTCTTGTTGCGTTTATTGTTTGAGTTTCTCTACCTACGCAAAAGTCTGGCTTTAAATACAGATTTTTCCCGCTTGTCTTGGTCTTGTCTTGGTGGCGGCGGCATCGGCACAAATTGCCTTTGACCTTGCTTTTCCCGCCTTTTCTTTGTTGCCCTGCTTCAATTAGGCAGCATTTTAAGTTCGAGTAAAACTTTGCACATTAAATGAAAATTGTTTGCTCCCTCAGTGTCTGTAAAACAGATAATCGTAAAAATTAAGCAGCTTCCTACTGTTAAATTTTATTAGTAAAGTTGAGTTTTCTTTTGTTTTTAACATCAAAAGCAGCTGGAAAAAAAAATAATCATAAATACTTTTTCCTATATAGATTTCGATGTGTGTGTGTGTGTGGGTTTTACCTGACTCTGTGTGGGATTATCCCTGCCAATGCGAAATTGTACAACTTTCTGGTCAGAAGGGGCTTTTGTTTTGTTATTGCTTTTGGTCTCGTACTGTGAGTTATTGTGTGTGTGTGTGTGTGTGGGTGCAGGTAAGCGTGAAAATTTGCTAAGCCAACTTAATGCAACTTCTATTTCCTCTTCTTATTATTTTTACTTTTATTTTTGGACCACGCATTCCAATTGCCTGACCTCACTCCAAGATCTGGTGCCTTATACTCGTTTCATATCTTGAGTGAAAAATTTAATTTATACATTTAACCCCCTTTGGGCATGTTTCGCTCTCTTAGCAACCGCATCGTGTCACACGATTTCCATTGCATGTTGTCACGTCACGGTGTCAACAGTTTTGCGCTGGCCGTGAATTATCCACATCGCACCTGGGCGAGAGTCAGTCGCCGTCTCCCAACACAAAAAAACAAAAAAAGGGAAGAGAAATATGCTTTTTTGCTACCGTGAGTAATTAAGTTCAGTCCTCAAAGGCTTCAATCGTCCAAAGCCGCCCTAGGCCTCCATTGTAACCATTTTCTTTGCCCAATTAAAGCTCTATAAAAATCACTTAACTTTAATAATCGCTGGCAACCTTGACCCGAAGGAGGAGTGCAGGATTTTGGGCCAAAAAAAAAAAATAACATTGTAAAGTCAAAAGTTAAGGGCAAAAAGGGAAACAAGTTGCGATAACAACAACAACAACAAGAAAAAAGGCGCAAAAAAATTATGAAAAATTAATTTCTGCCCGACGGCTGAACGGTTTTTTTTTTTTTGTTTCTTTTGCGAGACAGACAGGGGTCAACGATGATGATGATGATGACGATGTTTATGCGTGTTGGCATAATTGAATCAGTGAAGTTGGTGAGATGATTGTGTATCAAGTAAAGGCAAAGACTGCTGATGATAAAACTGGGAGGTTCTTGAAACAGCTGTACAGTCAAACAGCCTCCTTTGTGGTGGGTGTGTGTGTGTCTGGTTTTAAAAGCTATGACCTGGAGCCTGATAAAAGTTATATTCTTTGATTGATTTTCAAAGAGGTCACTAAAACAATCACAGTATAAAGTCCTAAGAAATATTTAAAAATTTAATTTAGATAGCTTAAAGTTTTTCTTAAATTTAATTTGTCCTAAGCATGATAAAGAGTAAAAAGGCTCTAAAGCAGTAATTGTCCGAACACATTTCGCTATTCACATCTACACTAGCCAAACGCTTGCCGAGGATTGGTCCAAGAGAGCAAACAGCTTTACAGTCGCTGGCCAGAGGCACACCAATACATTCTCCCTTTTTGGCCTCGCTCTTCCTGACAAGAGTGGCTTAAAAGTGATTTCTGGAACTGTCAACTTGTTTTTAGGTAGCTTTTAAATAGTGAAAAATGTTAGCTACCTAAGGTGCTGCCAAAATACTTAAGACATCAAGAGCTGCCAACTTGTTTTAAGGTAAGTTAATATAATGATACTGTTAATCTTTATATCATTAATCTAGTAAAGAACTTGCCAGGCCGTTTTTTAAAGACTTTTAAAGTCCTTAAGGCGCTGTCAACTTGTTTCAAGTCAGCTATGAAATTATCTCAAATTACCTAGGCTAACTTAGCCCAATCTTCACTTCAAAAGAATCTTAACGCTGGCGCGTCTAGGCAGGCAGATCGCCACCCTATTCGTGGGAATTCTCACAGGACATCGTCTCCGATGATACATGCCGCGAGACTAGGTATTAACTATAACGAATATTGTGGAAGCTGATGCTCAGTTGATGAAGAAAAACGCGTTCAGCATCTTCGCTGCCACTGTCCAGCGCTCAGTAGGAGACGATTCGCCATCCTTGGTCAGGGTTTTCTATCTAACATTTTAGCCGTCTCTGAAATTGAGATTGCTTTGCTACTCAAGTTTGTGCTACTTTCAAAGTGGTTCATAAGGGAAGAACCACCCTTTACAGTCTAAAAGTAAAAATTTAGGGGTTATATGGTATCACAATGGGCCTTTTTTGGCCTAAGTTGTCAATAGCCGTGTTCAGCAGAACAACTTGCTCCCTGATCAAGTATAAATTTGCAATTATCCTAATACTGAACTCGAGAGATGCGGCATCATAATAGCCAATTTGAGGTATCATGATACAGGAGCATGTATCAAAGAAATAGTACGCTACTTTAAAGTGATACTGCTCCCTCCACCAGCAGAAACTATTCGATTTTCGATGTTTTTCTAATACCTGCTCAGGGATCAATTATTCTGCTGAACACGCCTAATGATTGTCAATGACTGTCAATGATTTCTTAAGAGCCACTTATCTGTTTTAAGAAGTTGCCTACTTGTTTCAAAGTCAATACAAAAAGCTGAAAAATTGTCTTAAACTTCATACCAAAGGCGCTGCCATTTTATTTTAAAATGACTCAAAAATGTCAGCAGTGAAGGCTACTAAAAAAAGCTAAAAAATTGTCTTAGACTAGCTAAGGTGCTGCCAATGTGTTCTTAAGCATACTTTGAGGGACATTCATAATGATATTCTCTTTTTGTACAAAAAAGATGAATTCAACTTTGGAAAGCATTTATGAACAAAACTTGGGGTCTTCAGAATGAACTTACGGCCGCGGGGAGTAGCAACAGCCACAAAAAATATAAATAGAAACTCGATTTTTGTTTGTGTGTGCGTGTGCATGTCGGCGTAAATAGCGAAAAGCGTTCGGCCTCGGCAAGGTGGCTACGCTCACTACTCATAAGCAATATTGTTGTTGTGTTCGAGTTTGCCAGAAACATAGGGGAGTGAAAAGAGAGGCCAATATGAAGTGGTTGTTGCAGGTCTGCACGCGCCAACAACAAAACCTGCGCTCGGAAAGAAAGAGAGGAGAGAACGTTTATGAATGTGTTGTTGGCTTTACGCAGACAAGATATGAGAGAAGGCTATACGCGACTGCTACACCTTTGCGTAGAACAACAACGAATGCGTGTCTTGCGGAATGGGCTTGGGCATCCCTGGACTAAACCTTCTGAATTTATGGTCTTAACAATTTGAGGCTGATTTGGATATGATTTTTTGGAAAAACTCCTTCCCGACACTCAACTACAATATGGCAGATAACAATTACTAACAAGATAGATTTGGGTCATTGATATCGAATATCTACAAGTCCCGAGTCGAAATGCTGAGCCTCAACTACAAATCGCACCATCAGAATGAAGACATCAAGTGTACTCTATGCAATTTGCAAGAACGAGAGGATGTGGAGCATTTTGTGGCCAGATGCCCGATTCTTAAGGAAATCAGAACAGGCATTCTAGGAAAGACACGGGTTACTGAGGAAGAATGTCGCGCACTGGACTGCGCTTGCATCTTTCATAAATCTATCTTTGAAATAAAGGCAAAATATAGTAGTAGAACATTTTTAATTCAAACTATTTTATTTCTTATGTTGCTTGTATTGTATTAAAGTAGTCGAAATAGTTAATAGTATACAAATTGATACTATTAAGATAGAAATTTGTAAATATGATCGAAACGGCTGCCAAGCCTACAATAAGCCACAATAAACATACTACTACTACTACTGGTCTTGGGAAAAAAGTTTCACTTTGTAATTTACTTCTTACCATAGCTCGTAAATAACTCTCAACCCTTTTTTCAGTTCGCTCTGCTCACGTCACTGACCGAAAAACCAAATATAAAAGGGCTTCCCGCAACTGAATGTGTTCTGTTATCGCGCTCACTGTTAAGTGGCTGTGGTTGACCACACAGCACTGATCGGTCTGACAGCAACCGAATAACAGGCCCAACTCAGTCAATTGGTCTTAAATTGCGTGCTTCTCGAAGACCAAACTCTTAAAATGTTATTTGAAAAGGTTGCAGACTCAAGAATTGCGCCAGAGTATAACATAAGCAGAGAGAGAGAGAAAGTCTATGCGAGATAGAACGAGAGAGCGCGTATAGTTCGTCGCATACATTCATATCGTTAGCCGAGCCTTACACACCGATGCAAGAAGACCTTTTGAATTCGGGAATTAGGCCAAACGGTCTCAAAAAGACCCAAGAGGAAAAACAAATCGGCAGTCGATCAACTCCAAATCTAAAAATAAAAAATATGTGTTTCTCTCCTCTCACAACCAAATAGAAGCAGAGAGCGTAGTTAAAGGTTGTATCGGTACCTCTTTTCAATGTGGTCGCACGAAAGCTGTCGTTTTCTGACAAAGGCAAACGGGGGACCGATTTTTGCAACCTCTGCTTCTTACTTATAAACAATCCTAAGGTAGACTTATGTGTGGCTCTACCACTTTGATAACAAGAGCACGAAATATATTTGCGATACATTTGTCGGTAAATCAATCATTTATTTTGCACTTGTATCTAATTTTGATAATTCTTTCAAAGATTTTACTTAAGTTAAACCATTTGTAAAATGACCAAGAATTTGTAGGGTTGTCAATTTCATATTAACATAAAAAGAAATCAGAACGGTAGTGTAATGCTGTAAATGTTTCCAAGTTCTTTAAATTCTGAAATTTTAGATTCGCTTTGATATCCAAAATATTCCAAATAAATTAAAGATCAGTTAAAACCTTTGATGGTACACATTAGGAGTGCATAGCTTAGAGAGTTTTGCTAGATGTTTACCCTCAATTGTAAAGGTTGTAGCTTACTAGTTTGCTGTAGTTTTGAACTTTTTTGTAATAAACTCCCATACTTTTCTATTGTCACTTTACTTATTTCAGTTGCAATATTCTATTCAATAACTGTAGTTAATTTTTTGAAGAAATATGGTTGCTAACAGAGTTGCCACTGTGTAAAAAGTTTAAGTTTGAAGGCTTTTGCTTTTAAATTTTATGTAAAATTACAAAATATTCGTTATTCAGATGGCTTATAATACTTATTTCAGATGTATTTGAACTTAAAGTTATTGTAGAGTTGTCACCCTGTTTATCTTTACTGAAGTTTTATTGAAATGCCTTAAAAAGTTAAGTCCAAAATTATGCTTCATATATTTTTCTCACTACCAGTAGCTTGTGTTGTAGCATACCACGAGTGCATAGAGTTGCCACCTCCATTAATTTAAAATCAAAATTAAATATGCGACATTTTCTTAGTTTTACAGGAATACTCAGAGCTGGTTTGTGCTTTCAGCTTTATTTTTGGTATTTAAATTTTTTACAGAGTTGCCACTTGTTTTTTTTTGTAAGTCTCAGTCAAATTTTTGTGAAATATTTTATCAGTCCAAAAATAATAAATAATTATTCTAAGTTATTTCAGAGCTTTGCCTTCTCTCATTCGCCAAAATGCTAGCACTCCAGCCAATGGAGTGCAGAGAAGCTTGACCTTGCCTTACTCATAAAACGTTTACCACTTTATGATAATTTTCTACCCGCATAAACCCCTTTTTTTTGTTGTTGTTGCGTAAATTCCCCATCACAGAAATTCTCCCATCACGTTTGGACTCTTCTCTTCTGTTTTGTTATTTTTTTCGTACCCTTACTTAGTTGCAATTGCTGTGTTTTCGCTGTCTGCGCTGCCATCCATGTGCTTGCTCTTTTGTGTTTATGTTTTACAATACATTCCACTGTTGTGGTAACGATGACGATTGCTGTCGATGCCACCACCATCACCACCAACATCGGTGGCAACTTTGGCCTGCAGGCGAACGAACAGCAACGACTCATACTCAACTCATACTCAGCCCAGGACCAGGCTGATATGAGCGCATTCTGTTGCCTTCCTTCGATTTGTTGGTCTGTCATCATGCCTCATCATTGTCAGAGCCGCCTGGGCCTGCTTCAGCATGAGGAACATTTTCATCATCATTATTTTATGCTGCAGCCGGCTACCCCAAAGGCTTCTTTTTCCTGCTGCCTGGTTTTTTACTTCACATATTTATGCATTATTGAATTTTTGTTTATAAAGCGACATGACTGAGCTTCACTCTTATTTTTCTGTGTTTACTTTCCAAGTCTTGAGAATGTTTGTTCAGCTAAATATTTACACGAGTTCCACGAAAGTATTAAAATTTCCATTTCCGTTCGCGATCGAAAATTAACTCATCATCCGTCAGAAGTTGGCAATTGTCACAAAACAATGTCAATTTTCTGAGATCGTACACTGATCTGCTGCCCGATCAGCACTGATCACGCTGATCGTTTGCGTCTGCATCTTCGTTCTCGACTGGCATTTCGCACGCCATGAAGCAACGGACATTGATTTTTATTGACAGCTCACAGCGGTTTATTAATGATCGTGCTGGGTTTAAACAGAGAAGATCAAGTAGATAGAAAGGACGAGGCCTCGTCTGCACGCGATGTGCATCAATCTTGGACAAAGATCACTCAGCTGTCTGTATGCAAAAATTCTTGCGTCTCGCTTTCGCTTGATTAATTGCCTCTGCAAATTTTTAATTAATTTTCTTCGGGAAAAAAAAGGGAAAAAGGCATGACTTGACAATTTCTAAGAATTTTCAATTTCAAAGACCTGCCGCCATTTGCATCTGAGGGAATTAAAAACCATTTCCCACCGGCACACAAAAGGTGCGTCACTATTTAAATATTTACTGTATGTGTGTGTGTGGGGGGCCCGGCCGCACCCTGGTCTAACCCAGTTCTAAATTCTGATTGCAATGTTTGTCTTTGTAAACAATTCTATGGCTGTAATTCGAACCCAAACACACACACACACACACACACACCAAATGATGGCCCGGGCTCTTCAAATGTAAATAATGTTAAAAAGAGGAAAAATACGACAAGTTGAGGCCTTATCTTAAATGCATGCCTCCAAGAGAGAGAAAGACACTCGGATGCTCGGCGTCTCTTGGAAAGTGTCGCTGGCACTCTCAAGTGATTGGCATATCGCATTTCCCCATTTGCCCCGGCAAAAGTGCAATAAATTACAGAGAGAGAAAAAAGAAATAGAATGAAGAAAATCAACTTAAGCCCGCCTGACACTTGTCTGCAGCCAGTTTGGATTGGTTCTGGTGGTGCTGGTGGCAAAGACACAAAACTCTTTGAGTGCCTATCAACTAACCAACTAAAAAGTTAAATTAATTTTATGACAAACTCGTTGAACGGCAAAAAGCTACCACACATCACAGATGCCACACATTTACGTGGGCAGTAAGCTTGAGTATGTGATGGGAAATTATTTCTTTGGAATATTATTGAACAAATTTTGATTTCCCATTTTTAACACACATTTGTTGGCTTTCAAACGGTTTTAAGGCTAAAAAAGTCGTGTTTTACCAAAGAAATTTTTTTCCACACTTCAAAAAGTCATTTAACACACATTTGGTATAGAACAAGAAACTCAAACTTTAAAACTCGGATAACGATTTTGCGAAGTGTTAAAACAATAATTTGCGACACAAAAATTTTTTATTTGGAATTTGATTTAAATTTTTTCTTGGGAAATCAACCCAAAACACATACCGGAACGGTATCCCCCTTATTCCCGTATTTCGTACAGGATACCCTATGAGAATTTCGACAAAAAAGAGACACAGAATAACAAAATTGGGGAGAAAAGTAGGAAATTAAAATTAGTCAACCAAAATTAGGAAACAAAAATTAGGAAACAAAAATTGGGAACTTTAAAATTGGGAGAAAAAAGTCCAGATCAAAAATATTGGAAAACGGGAGCGTATATTCGTACTTCGATATACCCGTTACTCAGGGTAAGAAATGTTTAATAGCCTTTTTGACTCAGCTATTAATTATCCAATTTTTATAGAAATTTGATATCTTAAAAACTGTTGAAGTTATTCAACATTCTTTATTGTGGGGGAGGGAGTGGCCGTGGCAAAAATTTGGAATAAACTTGATCTGCTTGAAGACAATAGAAGTCTGCATTTCCAATTTGGTTGCTCCAGCTTTTCTAGACTCTGATATCTAGGTGTTCATACAGACAGACGGACAGACGGACAAACGGACGGACGAACATGCCTATATTGACTTGGCTGTTGATGCCGATGAAGAATATATATACTTTATATGGTCGGAAATGTTTCCTTCTGCCTGTTAAATACATTTGCACGACTTTAGTATACCCTTTTTCACTCTACGAGTAGCGGGTATAAAAAAATAGTGCTATATTTGAAGAAATCTAATTTTGATTTCATATTTTGCTAATTTTTACTACCACTGCACTAAAATTTTGGAAATGTGTCATAAAGTTTTAGAATTGAGATATTGGATTGAAATTTGGCACTGATAATCCTTACACTAATTCCTAATTTCGAAAAATATTTCAAACCGATAAGACCACTCCCACCCCTACCTCTAATACAAACCATGTTTAAATACTTATACTTTTTCGCTTTTTCACTTTTTCACTCTTAAGAGCTGTTATATGGCGAATATCTATTTTATATTGATTAGTACATAATCCGATTTTGAAAGATTCTGATAATCATATATTGTAGATAAAATCGGCTTGGTATACATAGCATTTAGGAAAAAACGAAGGTCTTTCAGAAAAAGATTTTCCATTACTTAATTGGACGCAATAAAGATTTTTTATCTAACATATGATTTGGTTTTATTAAGCTTCTTTTAAAAAAAATGGACTCTGCTGAAACTATCAAATTTGAAAACCCTAATCCCAATTGTACTTAGTTTTTGAAGAAATATTAACTAGAAAATAATTCGAAAAAGGGGCAAATGAGATAAATACACATTAATCTATACTTGAATGCATACTCCACGAGAGACACGATTAATTTTGCTAGGATTTCACACAAACACTTAAGGGCGGAGCCTGCTTTAGAGGCTTCAAAATGTCTACCCAAACTATCCAAGAATGTGTCCCTAAAATTTCAGAAGCAAATTCAAAATATTTTTCAAGTTACAGGAGAAATAGTAAGCAAGCGTCGAGATTTTTTATATACGATTTTTTATATGCGAAAACTTTGACGTGCGATTTCTCGGTTTTCATTTGGCGGGAAAGATAGGGAAAAAATTAAACGTTCTATCGAAACGAGACAAAATTTATTGTATTCGGGGTTTAAATTCTCTTATAGTTGAACTTAAAAAACCTTAAGAAAGTTATGATAAACCCACTTTTTAAACAATCTGAAGTGAATTTTTTTTAAAAAAAAAATGCATTTTTTTTTAATTTGCGTAAAATTTTTGAATTTCTCACTTTTTGTTCAATTTTCTTGGTTTAACTAGAAGCTATACTATTGAAAATAGAAAATTTTTTGGCTTTTTTTGTTTCAGATGGAAATTGCGACCTGCATCTTTCCCGCTGCACAACACATGCACACTCGAGGCGCCTCGGCGAAATGCTTGTATCAGGCATAATATGACATATATTTTAATGAAAAAATTGGAGAAGACTGTTGAAATATATAACAATAAAACCTGAAAGTTTCATTTCAATCGAATATTTCTTTCCTTCACAAAAAAGTCCTCGGAAAAATCGAATTTTTGAAGCTTCTAAAGCAGGCTCCCCCCTCAATCAAATTCAACCAATCACACAAAAATCAGTAAAAAGGAATAAACAACATTTATTATTCATACGTGTAAGAATATTTGCACGTATTTGTAAAGTTAATCAAATTTTTCGATCGATTTTCGATAAATCAGGAATGCATTAAGTCAGCTAATTCTTATTACTCGACAAAATTTAACCGATGAATACAGATTTTTCTTATCTTTTGAATGTATAATAATAAAATTAATGCGATTTTGAGTTATAAAAATATAAAAATATGGACTGTAGGCCAATTTTGAGTGCTTTCTGACCATAGCGCGCTGTTTGGACAATAATTTGGACAAAACCCAGAAATGCACTTAAAAGGAACCAGCAAAAAAGCTTCTTCTTAAGTGTGTTGTATTGTATGTGGGTCATTCTTTTATAAACCGAACAGTTAAAAAACTCATCATTTTTGATTTCAATAAAAAAAAACCGAAATTAGATCTCGACATGCCCACCAAAACTTAATTTGCGGTTTTTTGTTAATTTTATAAACAATTTCAAAACTCGGCAAAAACGGAAAAATGGAAAAAAAGGATTTTTTAAAAACCGGATTTCTTAGGTTTGGATTATCGGACAGGTCTCGTGTTGATATTGCTGAGTATTATTTGAATGTATCTACTAAAATAATAATTTAATAACTTTTTAAATTATTTAATAATATTAAGTAATTGTTGCCAAATTTTATATATAATTTTTTCTGTGTTAACCACCATGATATAGCGTCTAAGGATACGGATTACGGATTTTTTTTTATTGAAATCAAAAATGGTAAGTTTTTTAACTGTTCGGTTTATAAAAGAATGACCCATGTATTGCATGAAAGTGAAGTGAAAAGTTAAAAAAAACCAACAAAATCTTTAACAGTTTCTTTGTTAATTATGTAGAAACATAACCGTCCCTATCAACCCTTTCGTTTTTGCAATATCTAGCCTTTCTCCGGCTCATCTCGTTTCTTCACAATAATATCTAAAAATTTAAATAATATTGGATGGATTGTCACTTCACAAATAAAGTAGTTCAAATTTAGTTCGAAGTGAAATCGTTGATATGACACAAATCTCTAGAGGTTACCAGGATGCCCCTGAATGCGTGTTTTTCGACTTGGGTTTTGAACAATAATTTCTTCCTATTTTATGATAAGCGGGCATTTTTCTTTTCGTAATATTCTCTTCATTTTGTTTTTCTTGCTTCCGTTTTTCCATCCTAATTGTGTTTTCATTAAGCTTTATTCTTAGGTTTTTTTTGTCTTTGGTTTTGAGTTCTTATAAAAATATTCCAAATTTGATTAAAGCTCTCCTACGGGTATAGCTTTTTGTCTTGTTCAATTCTTTGCCTTTTCTAGTGCTTAATCCATACTTTCATTCCAATAATCTCAATGTTCCTATGTTCTTTTATGTTTATGTTTATCAATCGATGTATATAGAACCCATGGAACCCATGCTCAAGTTATTTTTCTCAATTTGTGAACTTGTTTGAAATGATTATAAATTAAATGTTGCACTATTCATAAAATATAGATCTGAAAAATAAGTTAGGGCTTAGGTTTCTTCCTTTAGTGCCGTTTCGGAGTGAATCGGTAAACTAAACCTTAAAAATTATTGACATGCCGCACCCAACACAAAATGGAGCTTTTTAAAGAGATAAATATTTTTGCAATTTTATGTTCAAATATTCCAGATTAGGAGCATAAAATCAGCAATGATATTTCGAAAACGTAGTTCATTTAAGGAACACAAATGTTATGCTCAATATCATCTGGCGGGTTTAATGATTCGGAACACCGGTCTGCGA
Organism: Lordiphosa magnipectinata; assembly: GCA_037044535.1. NCBI lineage: Eukaryota > Metazoa > Arthropoda > Insecta > Diptera > Drosophilidae > Lordiphosa > Lordiphosa magnipectinata. The sequence goes on along the minus strand of JBAMBO010001765.1, from coordinate 3,069 downwards.
ATTAAATCTTTGTAACGAACCTACTTCCAAATGGGTTAGACTTAGTTTAACCTCAAAATAACTGCGTATGTCCATCTGTTTGTTCTACAAATTGGTTGGCCTTTTCAAAATACAAATTTTCAATATTTTTTCTTTTCTTTTTATTCACCAGTTTTCATTTGTGCAAACATTTTGCCGCCCAGGTAATGGCTGTCAAGTGTGCTGTTGCACCATGATTGCCGCAAGTGTGCTGCGACCGTTTTGGGGGAAAACAATTTTCTAATTACAGTTATACATGGTCAGGTTCTGGGCTAGTATTTTCCAACTAAACAATAATTAATTATTTAAAAAAACAACGGCCAAGCGTAGTCAAGAATCTGTGAGAGGCGAGTCGGACAAGAAGGCAAAGCCAAGTTTTGCCTACGCAAATACGCGAAGAGTATTTTTCCTTTTTGCTCTTTTTGCTTCCTGGTGGAGCTGGGTACTGGGTGCTGGGTGCTGGGGACCGGCTTGGAAATCTTGACGTGGCCGCCACACGCCAACAGCCGTTGCCAATATGAATGTGTGTGTGTATAGCCGTGGGTTTTTTTTCGTCTTGTGATATTAAAAATAAAGGAAAATTAAGCCTGGCAGCCGCGTAAAATGCAAACTTGCAGCCGAAAATGTTGCAGTTATGCCATGTTGTTGCCCACATTTTTGCATGCAATGCCATGAAAATGGGTTTTATTTTTCTTCTCATTTTTTGTTTGCAACATTTTGAGAAGGCGTTACTGGGTTTTCAAAAGTTTCTTTTTTTTTTTGTGGCTTTGGCTAGCTGGAAGCTAAATCTGAATAGAGAGAGAGATGATGATGATGATGATGATGATGGCGGCGGTGACGGTGACGGTGGATGGTGAGAAAAGGTTTGCAAATTGCATTTGAAATGGTTTTAGGGAGACAAAATGGGAGGATCAAACGGGATATTTTCGAAATGGTAAAGTTATGGGAAAGAATTGAAAAGTTTTTCTTTAATTACAACCCAAAAGCCAAAGCTTTGTCTTTGTCAAACCGCAGCACAGATTTGCATATTTGCACTTGATGAAGTTGAAGTTAAAGTTGGGACTGGAGTTGAGGAGTTGCCTCTGGCCAGTGCCAAGATTTTCTGATTTTTTGTTGCCTTTTTATGCTGCCTACGCGCCAGCGCAGCAGAAAATTATGAAAAATTTTCACAGAATTGCCTTGAGTCATCGTTGGCGTCGCGACGTCGAAACGTTGGCGGAAAACTTTATAATTTGCTAACAAGACGATCGCGACGGGCGCCGTTGCTCGTGGTCTGCAATTATGACAAGTTGACAAACGGCTTAATCTTAATCTATCTCTGGGATTAGAGAGAGACAGAGAGAGAGAGAGAGAGAGATCTAAAAGTCTTCAGCTGAGGCGGCATTTAAATCAATAAAAGACTCGCCTGGGCGCTCGGACATTTATCGCATTTCGGATATCTAATATCAGACCTGAAACTGCAGCCACATCCACGTCCTCGTCCATGTCGTCGTGCGACACATGCAAATTGGTCAATGTTGCTAAACAAGTTTCCAGTGCCTGTACTCACCTGCGTACAACAACATGCAAAAATTGGACTGCGGCTGCGTGCAAATAAGGCAAAAAGCAGCAACAGCAACAACAGCCTGTTGCTATAAAAAGGCTGTGTGTGCTGTGTTTAGCTGTGTTTGCTGCTTGCGACAATCAGCCATAAATCTAAATGACTGTCAACCCAAACGGTTCCACGGCAACATGTTGCCAAGACTCCGCCAACTCAGACTCAGACTCATTTGCTGCCATTGGCCTGATAAGACGCTAAAATATGCTAAAAAAAAATTAATATAAACAACAACAACAACTCAGCCAATTGATATGGCAAGAGCGTAGCATTTATCATAAATTTTAAGAAATTGGAAATTTGAGAAGTGCCAAATGATTTGTAATTGATTTTAACATTTGAAAATTATGAGACACATTCTACTTAAGTTTATGATAAGCTGGGGGAAACAGTTCTGAAGGTAATAATGAAATCAAAACCGATTTTTCTAAGTGAAGTTAGAAACATTAGATAGCTGCTATGTGTCAGATAAATTTACAGTATACTTTGTTATGTGTTACAGTCAAAAAAAAAATAGAGGAAAGCGAACTTCGAAGCGGCCGAAGTTTATATACCCTTGCAGCTGATAGAATTTATATAAATAATTGTTTTTATAGATTTTCACTCAACAATTTAACTTTCGCTTTGAACAATGTTGCTGAGTGGTTTCCCAACTTTGATAATTTTTCTACCAGTTTGTTATATGGCAGCAGTACGATATATTCATCCGATTTCAATCAAACTCGCCAAAAATGTGTTGAAACAGATAATATTCTTAACTGGAAAGTAAAAAGACGCTACCATTGAAAACAAAAAAGTTTTTCTCACTAGAACTACTTTTTCGACCGATCGTTCCTATTGCAGCTATATGCTATAGTCTTCCGATTTCGATCAAACTTAGCAGAAATGGGTGGTATCCTATAATATTATTCAGTAACAAGTTTGGGAGCGATAGCATTGAAAACAGCAAAGTTTTTTTCTACTAAGACTTTTTTCAAAACTATATTTTGTATGGCAGCTATACTATATAGTTGACCGATTTTCATTAAACTTCGGGGAATTATGTAAAAGCATAGAAAACTTTTAAATAGGCGATTTGGGCGAGTTAGCGTTGAAGACAAAAAAGTTTTTCTCACTAAAACTACTTTTTCGACCGATAGTTCCTATAGTCTTCCGATTTGGATCAAACTTAGCAGAATAGAGTGGTAGCATATACGATTGATCAGTAACCAGTGTGGAAGCGATAGCATTGAAAACAAAAATTTTCTTCATACTAAGACTTTATTCAGAACTATATTTTGTATGGCATCTATACTATATAGTTGACCGATTTGCATCCAACTTGGTGGAATTATTTCAAAGCAAAGAAAACTTATAAATACGAGGATTGGGGACATTCGCGTTGAACACAAAAGAGTTTTTCTAACTAAAACTACTTTTTCGACCGATAGTTCCTATGGCAGCTATTTGCTATC
>JBAMBO010001764.1:0-52933 GCA_037044535.1 Lordiphosa magnipectinata | reverse complement strand
AGCAGTGCCGGCCAAATGGAGAGGACAAAAAAGTGTGCTTGTGTTGGTTTGCAAGAGAGCTCTCTCCAGACAACAGCCGTTTTACTTGCAATTCAATGTTCACCGATACACACAATCATGAGTTCGGCTCGCGTTTGTGTAAAAGCACGACTGACTTCGGCTCGTGGTAGCTATGTCTGGCCAGGTCTGAGCTAGAGTTGCTAGTTATCATTTTTATACCCTTGCAAAGGGTATTATAATTTTGCCCAGAAGTTTGCAACGCATAGAAATATTCATTTCCGACCCCATTAACTACATATATTCTTGATCAGGGCGACGAGATGAGTCGTCTGTCTGTCTGTCTGTCTGTCTGTTTCTACGTAGACTAGTCTCTCAGTTTTAAAGCTATCGAGCTGAAATTTTGCACAGAGTCTTCTTTTTACTGCCCGCTGCTAATATGTCGGAACCGACCGGATCGGATGACTGTATCTTATAGCTGCCTAGGAACCATCGGTCAAAAATGGGTCTTAGTGAGAAAAACTTTTTTGTTTTCAATGTTAGCTTTCTTAAACTCGGCCATTATTAATATTATAGGCTTTCCGACAGATTTGCAAATTTTGGTCAAGATCGGATGACTATATCTTATAGCTGTCATGGGAACCATCGGTCGAATATGGGTCTTAGTGAGAAAAACTCTTTTGTTTTCAATGTAAGTGTCCCTAAACTCGCCCATTAATAGTATTATATGCTTTCAAACAGATTTGCAAATTTTGGTCAAAATCGGATGACTATAACATATAGCTGCCATAGGACCGATCGGTCGGAAAATGGGTCTTAGGGAAAAAACTTTTTTGCTTTCAAGTAAATCGTTCTTAAGGTCGGTGATTCTTAATATTACACGCTTTCAAACTAATTGGAAAAAGTTGATCGACATCGGGTGGCTATACCTTATGCTTGCCATAGGACCGATCGGTCGAAAATAGTTCTTAGTAAGAAATTTTTTTTGTTTTTAATGTTAGCGTCTTTAAACTCACTGATTAATAATTCTGTATGCTTTCAAATATATTCGCAAAATTTGGTCGAAATCGGATGACTATATCTAAAGGCTGGCATAGGACCGATCGGTCGGAATATGAGTCTTAGTGAGAATAACCTTTTTTGTTTTAAATTTTATCGTTCTTAAACTCGGCGATTTTTTTTATTTTGATATGTTTTCAAAAAGATTCGCGAAATTCTGTCGGAAAATGGGCTTTAGTTAAAAAATTTTTTGATTTTTATGTAAACGTTCTTAAACTCTGACATTTCAAAAACAGCATTTGCAAGGGTATAAAAACTTCGGCACAGACGAAGTTAGCTTGGCCTTCTCGTTTTTATATTCTTTTAGAAAAACGTTCTTAAAATTAGGGTTTATTTTCTCAATTTAAGGGCAAAATACCCTACATTCGTAACAAATATTTTCTAAAATCATAGGCGAAATTTCCCTAAAAATTAGAAAAGGCAATAAAGCAAATTCACTCTAAAATTTAGATAAAAATATATATAATTTTCTAAATTTTAGAAAGTTTTTTCTAAAAAATTCATTTTTAGGAAAACTTTTATAAAATGCAGAAAATTTTTTCTTAAAAATATAAATGTTTTCTAAATTTTAAGGCGATTTCGATTTTGAGCGATTTTCTTAAATATGTGTAGAAAAATAATTTTTTTTTTTTTTTTTTTTTATAAAAGTTGATTTATTCGCAATTTAGATACCTTAACTCTAATTGTTTACAACTTACTGTTACTTCTAAAAATAACTTATGTTGTAGTGTACAATAATTTCAATTGTCTGATGTTATTTGTATGTTGGGTTTGCTGTGTGTGTGTATCTACGAGTTAGGATTTTAACTTAAGATTTTTAGTGTGTCACCTAGTGTGTATATTATGTTGTGGTTGTATTTAATAAGTATGTAATAATAAATTTGTAGTTTGAACCTATAAGTAAATATACGTATAGGATATGTATCTATAGTTACAGGTGGGTGATGTGTAATGGCAGGTAAGTGCTTAATTGTAAAAATATGTGTGTATGTATTTACAGGTGGGCGAAAAAGTATCGTAAGTATTTACAGGTGTGTACATAAAGTAATGAATCTAAAAAGTGGAATAATTAGGTAGGTATTAAATAAAGAATCTAGAAGAGGAATCAAAACAGATAAGTATGGTGGTCGTATTGCAGCTATACTCTTCTATTTGCCAGATCGGTTGGATGGATCCTTTGGAGCCTTCTTCTGGCCCTGATCCCGTTGATCCTTCGCCTTCTGAGTAGTCTTCTTGCTAGTTTGTTTGGATGGCATGCTACTTTGTCGAGGTAACGCGCTGCCTGTTTGTTCAAGGTGTCGCCAACCATGGGGACCCCACAATCTCGCTCGATATCTCGTGTGCGTATGTACCACTCAGCACCTGTGATACGTCTGAGAAATTTGGCTTGAAACACTCGTATTTTGTTCAGGTGAGTTTTCGCCACGATGCCATACACCTGAACGCCATACCTCCAAATTGGCGCAATGTTAACCTTATAAATAAGGATCTTGTTTCTGAGCGACAGCTTGTTGTTTGCGTTAAGAAGCCAGCCCATCTTTACCACCTTGGTTCGGAGTTTTGCAGCTACTTCAGCGGTGTGCTGCTTGAACGTCAGCCGCTTTTCTAGGGTCACGCCCAGGTATTTGTGTCCAGTATTGTGCGGAAGGACTTCTCCGTGTAGGTATACACCAGGACTTATATCTCTTCTTAGCGTGTGGGTGACGCAGACGCACTTTTCTGGGTTTACGGAAATATTCCAACGACATGCCCAGTTCTCAAACTTCTTGAGATACTCTTGTAGAGTGTCGGTTGCCGTGTAGATGCACTCGTCTCTTGCCATGATTGCTGTGCCGTCAGCGAAGGTGGCGATTATTAGGTCCTGCGGGTCTACAATTGGTATATCATGCGCTGTGGGCATGTCCGACGTGAAAAGGCTATATAGGGTTGGACCTAGCACGCTGCCTTGAGGTACTCCTGCTCGAATCCTCTTCTTCTGGGATGCAAGGCCATCCTGGACCACTCTGAACGTCCTGTCAGAGAGGAATGATTTGATAATAATTTTCTGAGTGCATAATTTTAATTAAGTACTTCCCATGTTGTGTCATGTTGGAAAAGTGCGAAACGAGCAACAACATCACATTAAGCACACTTCACTCTGGTATCAGTCCTTAAATCTGAACAAACACAATATCGACCGATTAGTTCAGATTACCTTGAAGATTTAATAGTTACCAATTGAGGACTGATCAATAGGAGATGTCAGTCAATTGGCTTAAAAAAAATTGGGAAGTTTTACTAATAATTGCTATATGAGTTTAGATTAACATGAAGTCGGGTGTATAGACTTGTAAATACAAAACAGTGTTGATAAAATGGACCATAAAATAGCGAAATTTTCAAAATTTTCGGAGTTAAGATTATCATGAGACGGGAAGGAGATCGAAAGGACCCAAAAATCACATAATTTTGCTTAATTTTATAATAAGATTAGACAAAAGGGGCCGGGTACCTGCTAGTATTTTCCATAAGTTGAAAATTTAGCCCAACGGTTTGTGTCTGGATTTTTAAACTCGGGGAGCGTTCCAAAAATCACCCAAATACTAAATTGAGTATTGATGGCGATTTAGCCGTGAACAGAACCATTGATACTTTGTGTTGACCCATTATTTTAGCTAAAACACAAACCCTGACCAACTACGAACCACTTGTTGTGAGTCTACGTTTTAGCGTAGACACAATCCCAACCGCCCCCATGTGCAGCCATTACTCAAACCCATTTTCTGCATTTGTTGCGCAGACATGTTTTAGCCTAGACTCCAACCCAATTGTTATTCGCACAGAAACACATAACAAAATCAGTATTTTCTCGCATATATTTAAATTAAGCTTAGTTTGTATTACATTCAAAAAAAAAAAAAATTATAATACACAAAAAAAAAAGACTTAATTAATTGCATAATTTATAAATAAATAACGTTTATCGCTCTCTCAATTCCTCAAACAAAAAATACTATTATCAAATACAACTTGTGCCTTGGGCTAAATGTCGCCCTACTCCTTGCAGTAGCTGGTGCGTAGCACATTCTCTGTGCCCGACAAGATGGCACTCTCATGCAGCGGGCACAACTTCAAATAGATCTCACTGGACTCCATCGACTCAATCAGTATATACTCCAGATAGATGCGCGGTGAGCTGAGTATGCGCCAGGTCAGCGGATTGAGTATATTCGTTTGATATTCCCAAAAGACAGTGGCATGGCCAGGATCACGCAAATCCTTGCCCGGCACCAGGGCGCTATACTCGAAGCCTGGCTCAAAGTACATGGCCTTGGGTGAGAATTTCATGCGTTCGGTGGACTTTTTGCCCTGCTCCTCGTGCAGGCGTATGGACAGTGTACCAATCTCGCCGCCATGCAGCGTGCTCTCATCGTGGCTGGACACACGGACGGTTATCTTGTAGTGCAGACGACAGAAGGGCTTGCGCTCGCCAGTCATCAGATAGAAGATGGGTGGCTCAGCCTTAGGCTTAAGCAGACCTCGTGATATATGATGGGCATAGTCCTCTTGGCTGTGGAAGCCCATGCGCATGCACAAATGACCCGGCTCCTCACAGCTAGAGCATTTGGTCTCCTTGAAACTCTGAAAGAATTGAAATAGATTATTAGCTGCTTCTCCCTTGAGTTCGCTCAAACTGCGACTTACCTCGAAGGACTCGCAGGTGATGCCCATGAAAGGACACTTGCTCTCAATGCTCTCCGTGAAGAACTGCTGGCTGCGTATGTGATTGCAGCCCAGAAACTCCTGCATGGTGAGGAACAGCGAACCCTTCTTGTAGGTCTTCATGGCATCCTGCAGCTTCTTGTCGCAGCCGGGATTATCGAAGCCGCCGTTGGGAAAAAAGTCCACATGACCCAATCGCTGATGTATGCCCAGGCCACCCTTCATCAGGGGATTCGCATCGGTGTGTATGATGTCCACAAAGTGGGCATCCGTGCGATCCAAACGCACTATGGGATCCGTGTCCGTAAACAAAGGAGCAGCCGGGTCCAAGCCCGTGATGCGGGCGACTTTTAGACCAAAGTCAGTTTGCAGATGATAACCCGCATAGCCGGACAAATGGGCGCCCAGCGAGTGGCCCACAATGTGAACATTATCCAAATTGGGCAGCCCCAACTCCTCGTACAGCATGTGCACCACATGCGCCGTTATGGCGCCCACCAATCGTATGTTGGCCACCGCCTGCACATATGGAGGACTGGCGCCACCGCCCCAATCGATCAAGATGACCGCACACTCGCCCTCCGGCTCGCGATTCAGCAAAGCCTTGCCCATGGTCAACATCCAAGGTATCTGACCCGACTCCAAGTAACCGTGCACCAGCAGGTAGATCTTTCCTCGCTCATTTATGCCCATGCCCTGCACACTGTCCGGATCATTGAGATCTATGTACTTGGGCTGGTCAAACGAGCGTCGTGTGTACAGCGTAAAGTGCGGCTCAATCTCCGAGGGCTTCTGTGGATGAACACTTATGGAACGGGTCACCGTATTCCAGGGCCCATTGATGGGGAAACAGCCATAGACACCGAAGCATTTGACCTCGTTGATATCTGCGAATAAATAGAACCAGAAAGAAAACCATTAAACCAAAGTTCCACTGCATTGCGTTAACCTTCTGACCACCGAAGCGTGTTGTCGCTGTCTTCTTCCGCTCGGCCAGTCATTGTCATATTCAATAGCATTTGCCCATCGGAAGTTTTTGATTAGATAGCAAAGACAAGTCAACCATTGGGGCCGGCCAAGTGTCGTAATTACTAAAATGCCGTTTTATTTCGGATTTCAAATTTCAGTAGAGAGCTATTTAGCTTTCCCCTTTTTGGGTTTGATTTGAGTTTGAGCTGGCTGCTGCTGTAGTGTAGAGTACAGTTCCCCATCTTTGCTTCGGGTTGAATGAATTATGTCCAAACCAGATTTGAAAACAAGAAATCTAAGTGGAAACTGTGTGACTCTAGTTCAAATTGTTGCCCCTGACCATAAGAGACAAGTGAGTTGGTTGTCTGTATAGCTGTTTTGTTCTGGCTTTCTTAGAGGCAGGCTCAAACTTGATCTCTTGAACTAGGACGAGATTGAGTGCATTCTAATATTATAGACCTGTACTCAGATGAGTTACAAATTTAGTTCGGCACAATACTTCACTTTACTAAGAATGCAGTTCAAAAGCATTCAGATTTTAAAGCATGTTCTATTGGCTAACTTCGTCTGTGCCAAAGTTTTTATACCCTTGCAAATGGTGACAGAAGTTCATCTGATTTCGCCTAAATTTCGGCAATCTTTTTGAAAACATATCAAATTGACTATCGCCGAGTTTAAGAACGATGAAATTTAAGACAAAAAAGTTTTTCTCACTAAGACTCATTCCCCGACCGATCGATGCTATGGCAGCTATAAGATATAGTCATCCGATTTTGACCAAATTTTGCAAATCTGTTTGAAAACATGTAATATTAGTATTGGCCGTGTTTAGAGACAATAACATTGAAAACAAACAAGTTTTTCTTACTAAAAACCATTTTTCGACCGATAGTTCCTATGACAGCTATAAGATATAGTCATCCGATTTTGATCAAAATTTGCGAATATATTTGAAAGCATATAATTTTAATAATAGCCGAGCTTGAGGACGCTAACATTGAAAATAAAAAAGTTTTTCTCACTAAGACCCATTTTCCGACCGATGGTTCCTATGACAGCTATAAGTTATAGTCATCCAATCTTGACCAAAATTTGCAAATCTGTGTGAAAGCATATAATTTTAATAATGGACGATTTTAAGGACGCTAACATTGAAAACAAAAAAGTTTTTCTTACTAAAAACCATTTTTCGACCTATGGTTCCTATGACAGCTATAAGATATGGTCATCCGATTTTTATCAAAATTTGCCAATCTGTTTGAAAGCACCTAATATTAGTATTGGCCGTGTTTGGAGACACTAACATGAAAAACAAAAAAGTTTTTCCCACTTAGACTCATTTTACGACCGATCGATGCTATGGCAGCTATAAGATATAGTCATCCGATTTTGACCAAAATTTGCGAATATATTTGAAAGCATATAATTTTAATAATAGCCGAGCTTGAGGACGCTAACATTGAAAACAAAAAAGTTTTTCTCACTAAGAACCATTAATCGACCGATGGTTCCTATGGCAGCTATAAGATATAGTCATCCGATCCGTTCGGTTCCGACATATTAGCAGCGTGCATTAAAAATAAGACTCTGTGCAAAGTTTAAGCTCAATAGCTTTACAACTGAGCGACTAGTTTGCGTAGAAACAGACAGACGGGGCAGACGGACAAAGCTCAATTGACTCAGCTCGCCGCCTTGATCAAGAATATATATATATAGTTTATGGGGTCGGAAACGAATATTTCAATGCGTTGCTAACTTCTGGGCAAAATTATACTCCCATGTTTCGGTTTTTAGTAAAGTGAATTCGAATTTATTACATGTTCTCTTTTCTATTAAACAATCTAGGAAATTCGTATCAAACCTTTAGTTTTTACTTACTCTACACTCGACGGATGCAACTTAAAACATTTTAATCTGATTCACCCAATCAATTTTATACAACAATTCGATACTTTTTATCGAAAGTGAAAACCGGAACAGGCCTGATAATACCCTTTGCAAGGGTATTAAAATATGCTGTAAAACTTTCAAACCGATCCGACAATGTGTTTTACAAAAATAAACAAAAACAATTTTGTTTTCCCCCGTATATGAAAAATATGTTCATCGACCCTCGTATTATTTAAAATTCGATTTATTAATCAAAAAACTTAAAAAAAAAAAATTATTAAATGTTCGCAATTTTCCTAAAAGTTACTTTTGAAAAAAAAATGTACTCTAAAATTTTTTGAAATTTTTTTTTACCACGATCCTAAATTTCTCGAGAACTATTTAACCGATTTTGATAAAAAAAATTTACCAAATGCCAAATGCATTAAATCCATTTTTAAAATAAGTTTTATTTTATCGAAAATAATTCAAACAAAAAGATAAATATTAGAAAGAACTACTCCTAATACCCACCATTCTGTTCTGAACTAGGATATTTGGGATCAGTCAATACATAACGGAGTTAGGACCAATAAAGGGGAAAAAAGAAATTTTGAATTTGAAACCTCAAAACTCCGTTATTTATTAAACGATCCCAAATATCCTAGTTTACACTAGAATTACAATACATAGTTGTTAACAAAAACCCCATCATGCGTTTTAAGTTTTTTTCCAACTTTGAACCGGAATACAATAACAACCGCAGCAACATCAACAACAACAAAAATTTTCAAACTTTATTTAACCGAATACGACACAGCACCAAATACGCCCAATTTTTAGCCACTTCAAGAGCAATTATGTGCTAAGCATTAAGCGGTTTTGTTACCATGGAGACCCCTTTGCTGTAAATTGCGTCTTTGCATTGATCCTGCCATGATTTTGCACTTGATTGGCATTACCTTTTTTCATTATTAAAATTTTTATCCTCTTTGGTATTTTTTTTCGCGATTTTATAACTCTTCAGTCACGGTAAATAGGTTTAAATAACTAATAAATAATGTGGTAGGTGACACAAAGTCTGTAATTAACATCGATTTACACACCGAGTACTTAACTAAAAATCATTTTGTTTTTAACTGTACGAAACTCAAAATGTTTAGTACGCACGAGTGCTGAACTCAGAAAAGTTCAGTACTTATTTTTATCGGTCAGTACGTTACAGTACAAAACGACTTGTCTGAGTACGGTACTTTTTGTGTTCGGTAGTTTTGTTTTGTATACGAAACCTGGTTTTTCCGCACTTGGGAGTCCATGGCACTGGAACACAACATCAATTTCAATCTGAACGATTACAACACATGAAGCGTTTGGCAAGGTCAACTTCTACGAAGTATTGACACCAGAGAGAGAACGCCAGTTTCGAAGCAGACCTTACCCACAGTCAACTGCAATACAACCTTTCGACTAGGAATTACTTTCAAGATAAGCTCGAATCCGCAAATATATCGATTATTTTCCGAGCAAGAAGCGAACGCAGAGTAAAAAATATACAAAAAAAGGTTCCAAAAACCGCGAAATTTGCAAAATTATTCCGTCCATCCGATTGTAATGAGACTTTGGGTATTGGTTGGAAGGAAGGTTTCCAAGTTCAAGAAATGGGCGGGAAATGGTCAAAATCAAACAGCGAAATTTGCCAAATTTCCGATTGCTAGGAAACTTTTGGGGCATGGTTGGGACGCTTGACGGGAAGGTTTCTGAGTTGAAGAAAAAAACTATACCGCTCATCCGTTTGCGATGAAACTTTTAGCAATGGTTGGATGCGAAGGTTTCTAAGGTCTAAAAATCAACGAAATTTGCAAAATTACCATATGAGTATTAATGACAGCGCTTCATGTTTAGTTTACAATGAAGGCGTTGGTAAATGGAAGCTGTAGCTTAAACAGTTCAAAAAATTGCAAAATTTAAAAATTTTTGTTGATATTTTCATATGATTGTAGACTGGCAAATAGGATCAAACGTTCTAAAAGTCGAAATCGAAATTATGCAAAATTTTACTATGAGCTTAGATTACCAAGAAGAAGGGTAAATAAACGGATGATGTAGATCGAAAGGTCATAAATCGCGAATTTTGCTAGATGAAGATTTGATAAGCTTCACTTCTTGGTTTTTTGAGAAGGCGTAGCAAAGCATGCCGGTTACCTGCTATTCCATATACTTGGATCCGATGTCTCCAGTCAGGTGCTATGATAGCTTTGGCTACCTACTAGTAAATAATATTTCTTGTAGTTTTTGTGTATTTTATTTCTTCGTAAGCCTATACAAAATTATACCTAAGCTCGCCAAACATAAGGGTTTGGTTCTCCACTCATACGATACGTATTGATGGCAATATATATGGATTTATTTACAAAAACTTGTTAGAGAATGTTATGCTGCCATTTGCTGAGGAATACATAGAATGATCCAAAGAAAAATTGCACAACTTTTTGTTGGAATGGTATCAAAACAACATGGTGGACGCCAATGAGTGACCAAGTTAAACTTCCGCCACTTTTCGAAGAATTTTTGAATGATTGTTTGTGGCTTTGGAGCAGAGAACGTTTACCATGGAGTTTAAGTTAACAGTTTTTTTAGAGTGGTCAAGGCGAAAAGTCGAATCTCCTAACTTAATACTTCACATCGAAAGTAATGAATTTTCTCGATTAAATTCCCTATTTTCTGTCAAGTTGCGTTTCTTCAAGCCAATGTAAACAAAAGACAGTTTTAAGTAAGATTTTGCTAAAAAAAATGCGGCAAACGAGTGTCCCATCGTATTTGAATTCCTGATCAATTTTGTAAGCTTTGTCGGAATTCCCTTTCTTTGGTTAAAAGTTCGACTTTCTGTGTTGTTGCTTTGTACAAGTTTTGTTTATTTCAAAAGTAGGGTACCTGATCTGGCAACTTGTTGCCTATTGCCACACAACACCTGTGGCCTGTGCCACTTCGTTCTAAAAACTAAACCAATTTATTTTATATGGTGGTCGGTCGTAAAGTGGTTAACCACTCTGAGGCACAAACACTTACCGCTTTTGGGTGCCGGTGGCAAATCGATCAGCGTGTTGACTGCCGCCCGACTTGTATGATTGGCCAAATAGAGCATCGTTTGCAGCATAAGGCCGCCCGTGGAGTTGGCCACATACATCTTAAGGGTTTTTTTTTTCTTTCTGGTTTTCTTGAGTGGGGAGCGTCTTTATATGACACACGCGCCCCGTTGAAATCACTTCACTGCTCGTCGGCACTTGAGTGGGTTAGACCCCGTTTACAGTTATTCGAATTGATTGGATCGATCGGCTTGCTTGGTCTTTAATTAAGTTAAAGCGTCGTTAATCTTATCTTATGGTCTGTCTCTTTTGTCTTTTGCCTTGTTCTCTTTTGCACACGTTCGCTTTGATTCCACTTGACTTCTTGAGTCGTTCGATCTGTCACGTTTGGCACCCGTCGCAGCACTGAGCCGATCAGCTGCGGCCACTCGCAATTTGTACGCCCAATGGGCAGCAGCGCCGCGTCTGCGTCTCAGTCGGCGCTTCGGCTCAGCCCTGAGCTGTGCGAGATAAGCCCGCCCGACCGACCACCCGCCCAACTCATTTTTCGTGCAGTGTACGCAACGCTGGGACTGGGTTTGGGCTGGGGATGCAAAGTACATAGCGTCAACGGCACTTTGTGTTGATGCACTCTCTTGATAAACCCGGCGAAGATCAACCGAAGATCAAAGTCGCCGCTAGAAGAAGCTGGCAATGAGCCGCTCTTCAAAACATTTGGAAGAAACTGTGTCAAGCGACAGGCCCCCTGCACTGGCAGGTGGCTTATCACACGTCTGTCTGCCCAGTTCAGATTCCGTTTTGAGATTCAAGCTCGAAGCTACGGGTCCAAAGTCCGCAAACAGCTAAAGGTGTTTACGACTTTTCACCAGGATTTGCCGATTGACGTCAATGACGACGACGATAGCTCAGAGTTCTCAGCATTCGGCGGGCATTATCTTTTTTGTTTTTGTTTTTGTTTTTGTTTACCAGCCACAAGCGTCGTCACCCTTGCCACCGCTTTTCTCTTCTCCAGAATAATGAGCGCAACGACGTGGGATAAATACAAGTTCTTCTTGCATTAAAAATTGATAAGTGCTCAATCAAATTTAAGCTGAACTTTATAAGAAAATTCTCAATTATGAGAAATATTTAAAAAAATTTTTAGAAATCACACACCTGGCACGCAGGGACCGAGCACATTTCGCTATTCACAAGGATACGAGCCGAACGCTTGTGCCGAGGCTTGTGCCAAGAGCGTAAACAGCTATTCAGTCGCCGGTCCATGAAGCAGATCAGATCAATACACACTCATTTTTCGGCCTCGCTCTTCCCTAGCCAGCATTTTCTGAACTTTCTCATCACATTCGAGTCCTCAGTCTGCTTAAAACAGTTGTTTTCTGATCGCAAATGATACTTTTGTCAGAAGAAAATGGTACCCTAGCAGCGACTCTTCATGATGAGTCGTTTATGACCCGTTTTTCTAATCAGTTTTGACTCTTTTCGTGTCATTTGCGAGTCTTTTTCGAATCGATGTTTAATGAATCAAATTTTTAGCAAATGCAAGAATCATATTCGAGTCTTTCTTAAATCACACATAAAACTAGCTCGAAAAAGACTCACCAAGTTGATTCTTGTGAAAACGATCTACCAAATGCTAGGTGGGCCTGCTCACTCTCCTTGAGTGAACTTTCTTTAGTTTGAAACATAGCTTTTAAATTGCGATTACGATTAAAAACACAGAGCAGGTCGCGTATAGCACTTCCTCATACTTGGCTTTCCTCGGGGACCCCCAAACTATGAAGTTATGGGCCCAAAAACCGTTTATTGATCATTTTGCTCACTTAATTCGCGCATGGACCGTCGTCCAAGCGCTTTTGCTGAGAGCGCGAGAGAGAGACGGAGAGTGAACGCGAGGGTGAAAGAGCCACATATGTACATTGTGCACACGGTTGCCACACTTGGTGTTTTTGCACCAAAAATTGTGTTTTTTTTTCCTGTTTTGGCTCTTTTGTATGGAGCACAAAAATGACGTATAAATGAAAAGAGTTCCTAAAGTTTTGCGAAGTAAAACCAGTTATAGTTTTAGGAATAGCCATGACAAGACGACTGTCCTTAGAAAAAGGTATTGCGCCAGCTTGTTTGAGCAGTAGGATGCTCCCCGACTACTCAGGTTTACCATGGAGAATGTGTATTAGAGATAAAATTCGCTCAATTTTGCTTGTGCTAAACGATAGTGCCCAAAAAGATACTTTAAAATTTCAGTAGGAAATCACAGTGGTTAGAGCAAGACGGACATATTCCCAAATGGATCCGGAGAGCGTTAGTGAGAGCGAAAAGCTGACTAATTTCTGACAGAAGCGGTGTCGACAGAGCAATTTTTAATTCCAGATATTCTAGTCTATGGGTTTACACAAAAGGGGTCAACAACAGAGAAGATACACCGCATTTCAACTAATACAATATATCATATTTTCACTTTTTCGATACAATCGCTCTTTTAAAAGGTATGGACCAAAAACTATAAAACATATATGCAAAATGGTAGATCTTCCTTTAAGAAAATCGTAGAATTGTGCGGGATAATTTTTTTAATCCTTAGAAATAGTGCTGTACCATATCAACACAAAAGTATATCTGCTTCACAAAACGATCCTAAAAAGCTTAAAAATGTGGATTCTAAGCATTTTTAAGACCAAATTACCTAAAATCTAGACGTGATGGACCATTTTCGAAAACAAATTCGTGTTCAGCAAACGAAAATCATATCTATACATATAATATATAAATCTGATTCTAATCACCACCCACTCTTCAATATGCTGGACCTTGTTGTTTAGTGTAACTCTTAAAACCTTTGGTACACACTCATAGATATAATTTGGAACTTAGTTGCTTGGACTAACAACATATGGATATCAAGTGTATAGGGAAAGGAAACGGTGCGTGAGTTTTAACCTGGAGTTGGTTCGGCGAATTCGTGCAAACTCGAATTTGATTCAGTTTTAAAAATAATGCTTTGCAAGGAGCTGTGTGTGTTTGAAATATAAAGAAGTTACTGATTTTAGAGTGTGATTTATGTAAGTAAACAATTAAAATATTGACTGTTTGGTTTTTATAATGTAAAGAAATCTGTGGCAATAAGGAATAAAAGCACAAATGTGATTTCCGTATTTTTCAGTAAGCAATTATTACCTTTAACGGCCAATTTCACAGCTTCTACAAAGCACTAACTTTCACATAAACTAACAAGTAACAGAGTAAATTCTCAGTTTATCTGGCAAATAGCTGCTATATAGAATATGAGAAATCGGCCCTTAATGAGTATGTGAAAAAAGTGTTTGGTCGTGAAGTGGAAATTTTTTATAGATTGGAAGAGTTATTTCTTTAAGTAATACTGACATAAGTCTTTTTGATAAGATCAAGTTGTTGTTTTACCTATTCAGACTTCTCAAGACTTATGTTGTTTAGTTTTACCGTTTTATCTTTGTAAGAAATCATCCGATTAGTGTGAAATTTGGACACAATATAAAATGAAAATCGAGGAAACCGTTGGTATTAAAATCTCAAATTTAACATAGCTCGAGTTATGCTGTTATGCCTTATTGCCATAGAAATTAAGTTATACATGAAATTTGCTTTGGGATTATTTGTAAGGTTAAAAAATACTAAAGAAATGAAATGGATGTATAATTTAACGATTTTGTGAATATAACATGAATAAGGGAATAGCATTTTTTGGCTCTTTCTGATTGAAAATGGCTCATTTTTGAATTTTTTTTGGTGTAGTCTTATTTTGTCAAGTGGCAACCGTGATTGTACACACGAATTTAGTATGTGTGTATAACAAAAACGCAATGATGAAACAATAAAAACGAGAAGGCCAAGCTAACTTCGTCTGTGCCGAAGCTTTTATACCCTTACAAATGCTGTTTTGAAATGTCAGAGTTTAAGAACGCTTACATAAAAATCTAACAATTTTTTAACTAAAACCCATTTTCCTACAGGTAAACATCTGATTTTGACCAAATTTCACGAATCTTTTTGAAAACATATCAAATTAACAATCGCGGAGTTTAAGAAAGATAAAATTTAAAACAGAAAAGTTTTTCTCACTAAGACTCATTTTCCGACCGATCGGTCCTATGGGCAACCATAAGATATAGTCATCCGATGTCGATCAACTGTTTCAAATTAGTTTGAAAGCGTTTAATATTAAGAATCACCGACTTTAAGAACGATTTACTTAAAAACAAAAAAGTTTTTCTCAGTAAGACCCATTTTCCGACCGATTGTTCCTATGACAGCTATAAGATATAGTCATCCGATCTTGACCAAAATTTGCAAATCTATTTAAAAGCATATACTATTAATAATGACCGAATTTAAGGACGCTAACATTGAAAACAAAAAAGTTTTTCTCACTAAGACCCATTTTTTGACCAATAGTTCCTATGGCAGCTATAAGATATAGTCATCCGATCCGATCGGTTTCGACATATTAGCAGCGTGAAGTAAAAAGAAGACTCTGTGCAAAATTTCAGCTCGATAGCTTTAAAACTGAGAGACTAGTTAGAAACACAAAGACAGACGTACGGACAAAGCTCAATCGACTCAGCTTGTCGCCCTGATCAAGAATATATATAGTTTATGGGGTCGGAAATGAATATTTCTATGCGTTGCAAACTTCTGCAAACTTCTTCTATAAAAACGTGCGCTCACACAACCTTTCGGTTCAAGTGTCAACTCCACACTGATATTTTGTGGCCCGAGCAGAGGGCACACTGAGAAAGTGGCATACCTTCTTCGTTGTATCATGAGTAAGCTATAGTGCAGAGTCCGTCGCCTCCCTAACTGAAGTGTATACGACTTCGCTCTGCGGCAGCGACGTCGACACACCGACAGTACTCAGCGGCGCAGAGCTCAACGTGTTCTGCCGAAAGTATGCATTACGCCTGACGAAAAAGTAATGCAATACAACCGCTGCTTTTCGTAAGAGACATAGTAATCGGAAACAAACTGAAACAACTAATCGTGCCACACACGAGCCGATGTCTATTTTGTTCGCGTATGTGTTTTCCCACCTCATCCGTTTTTTTACATGCCTTCTATTTTCTAAATTTGTATTTGTATGCAGCACAAATGTGTAAGTGTAGCAGTGATTTGTCACATACGTGGCGAGGAGTCAATTGAATTTGGCTTAGTTGTTAGTTAATTTTAGTATACATACATACAATTGTCGGGAAAACAAACTCGCAAAGTTGAAAACTCAATTGGCAAAAGTGATGAAGACTCAAAATACAATTATGCAGAGTCAACAAAAAATTTAAAAATGGCAAATTGATATATTGGCCATACTTAAAAAGCTGACGAAAAAGAACATGCCCCCTGATACCGACGTATTTCCCATTTATAGTCACATACATTTTATTTATCAAGGAATAACAAATAAAATCATTTCAAATAAACTAATATAAAAACCACTGCATTACTACATCATTACCCACTCATATAGGCTGTAATGCACGTGCATTACCAACAGATATACTTCTCTATCAATAGTACATTGCATCGTAAAACAAGTACTTTACTCACCCGTATACTTTTCCATTTTTAGTAAACTGAATCGTATTGCAATTGCTTTACGCCTGAGTATACGATTCCTAAATTGTGTGTTGAATTGTAAACAGACTGCGAACATTCTGCATTACAATTTTAAATAAAATATACGCATTCGTAATGGGAATCCGATGGCAGTTCGGCTCTGGCATACTTGTTTTATTACTAGTAGTGCAGGCTGTGCGCATCCCGTTTACAAAGCGGCCATGCATATGGCAAAGTAATGCAGATTGTATGCGATTATTTCCTTCATACTGAAGGCAAAGTTATTTAGGAGTAATCGATTTTGTAATGGCAATTTGCCCCGCTGGGTGTATACGACTTCGCTCTGCGGCAGCGACGTCGGCACACCGACAGTAGATGCATATGTGCTTATATTGCTCTCTTTTGCAACAACAAATAAATGCTAAATGAGCGCGCTCTCGCGTAGCTAAACACACACACACACAAGTCCAAAATGTGCATGTGTGTTTTGCCGTCCCCTACTAAAAAAATACCCAAAAACGGCTGTCAAATGGCAGGGTCACACTGATTTGTCAGCCGCGTATATTCAAAATGTGTGTATTAAAATAAAGTGCAAGCAATTCTAAAATCACCTCACTGCTTTCAAAGTCACATGATGCGCTATCACAAATGTGCGCGACTTTGTAAACTCTGCAGCTGAATCTGAACCTTGGCTGAGGCATTCAAAATTACAAAAAAAAATGTAAAACAAATACAAAATGTGGCTATTTTATGTGCTAATTTATTTAGTTTTTGTTTTACATTATGGTTGCGCCTCATTTTTGCGTCCAATTTGTTCGAAATGTGCAGCAAGTTATTATACCCTTGCAAAGGGTATTATAATTTTGCCCAGAAGTTTGCAACGCATAGAAATATTCATTTCCGACCCCATAAACTATATATATTCTTGATCAGGGCGACGAGCTGAGTCGATTGAGCTTTGTCCGTCCGTCTGTCTGTCTGTCTGTCTGTCCGTCTGTCTGTCCGTCTGTCTGTCCGTCTGTCTGTCCGTCTGTCCGTCTGTTTCTACGCAAACTAGTCTCTCAGTTTTAAAGCTATCGAGCTGAAATTTTGCACAGAGTCTTCTTTTTACTGCACGCTGATAATATGTCGGAACCGACCGGATCGGATGACTATATCTTATAGCTGCCATAGGAACCATCGGTAAAAAAATGGGTTATAGTGAGAAAAACTTTTTTGTTCTTATTGTTAGCGTTCCCAAACACGGTCATTATTAATATTAAAAGCTTTCAAACAGATTTGCAAACTTTGGTCAAAATCGGATGACTATATCTTATAGCTGCCATAGGACCGATCGGTCGGAAAATGGGTCTTACTGAGAAAAACTTTTTTGGTTTCTATGTTAGCGTCCTCAAACTCGTCCCTTATTAATATTATATGCTTTCAAACAGATTCGCAAACTTTTATCAAAATCGGAAGACTATATCTTATAGCTGCCATAGGACCGATCGGTCGGAAAATGGGTCTTACTGAAAAAAAATATTTGTTTTCAAGTAAATCGTTCTTAAGGTCGGTGATTATTAACACTAAACGCTTTCAAACTAATTTGAAAAATTTGGTCGAAATCAGATGACTATATCTGCAGGCTGCCATAGGACTTATCGGTCGGAAAATGAGTCTTAGTGAGAAAAACTTTTTTGTTTTCAATTTTATCGTTCTTAAACTTGGCGATTGTTAATTTGATATGTTTTCAAAAAGATTCGCGAAATTTGGTCGAAATCAAATGTTCATCTGACGGAAAATCGATTTAAGTTAAAAAAAGTTTTTGATTTTTATCCAAGCGTTCTTAAACTCTGTCATTTCAAAAACAGCTTTTGCAAGGGTATAAAAACTTCGGCACAGACGAAGTTAGCGTGGCCTTCTCGTTTATTTTCAATTTAGTTTCACCAAATCGGCTGTACGATCCACACAAGCTATCGATGTGGCAGTGCTGCCAGACCGCATTTACCCCAAAAATGTGGCAGGAAAAAAAGAGTCTGGCTTAGCAAAACTTTTGTAGTGTGAAATAATAAAAACGAAACGAATAATAAAACGAGGCACGAGGTTTTTGTAAATACACAAGGTATTTTTTGCTTGTTTTATTATAAGGAAACCGTTTTTTTGGTTTTAAAGTGATATAAAAAAAAAAAAATATTAGTAAATATTAGAAAATATTAGTTGCACGTTTTAAATTAAATTTTTTAAATTTAAATTTTATAAAAAGGACAAATTTGTTCGAATAGTTTCGCATAGTTTTTATTTTCTATATATCAAACTTCATCGACAGGAAGCTTTCTTGCCCCCGGGTGAAGAAGGTGAACACATCTACTTCATTCCAGAACCTTTGCAGAGTATGAAAAATGCTCCAGTATATGTACTCCAGTTGGACGATGGATATTTCTATCAAATTTTCAATCCGAAAGTAACCGGGAGTAATAAACAATCCAGGTACTTGGTGATCGAGAAGGATACAAGTCCTTCAGAGAGAGTGCCCTCTAATATGTGTAAAGCACAAGTGTTGGGCAATGCAAAATCACCATTTTGATTACTCTTTGTTCTAATTTGGCTGATAATGGGTAGCGTCGGCATATTTACAAACTATTTTGATCCCATCGGAACTCAATCGGCTGTTTCTGCCGCTCAATTTTTCAGCGTCATGAGAATTCCGATGGGTAGGCGAGCAACATTTAGCTTTTCTAAGAACTGAAACACTATGAAGTCGACAGCAATTACTATTTTTGGCCTCCATCGTTTATCAACATTTAAATATAAATTGGTCCCTTCGAAAACTTAAGTCCGTAAGCTTGCAGCCAAATGTTTAAACATTTTATCGATACTATTTGCTGTTATTTATAATTCAACGAAATTTCGCTGTGGAGTCGCCTACAAACGAATACAACAAAAAAGAGCGATTGCTTGTCCAATTGGAATGGTACCAGCACCGTATTTACGGATTCGTAACTTCAACGAAATAAAGTCGCACGAATCCTTGGAAGAGGAAATAGAGATATTGAATGATATTCCAGGGAACTTTATACTCCAACCCAAAACTACCAAAGGTTGTTGGATCACTTAACCAGACACGACAATATTTCTATACGAAAGTATAAGTAAGCAACGCGTATAGTTGTACAGAATTAAGTGGATCGGTTGCTGCTCCCTTGTTGCCGCCGTAAATAGTAAAATAAATGGAGCTAAATTCAAGTTGAATTCCATTTCTACAATTATACCCCAGCAATTTTAAGTTACTTAATCAAATGGCGGCCTTAAATCTTCTCGTCAAGTTCATCTATGTCACCGGCTTACTGGTCATTAACAGGGCCGTGCCACAAGTGACCATGATAAAGCAAATGGGTCACTTGAAGAAGACTCAATTCTTTTATGCTTATCCATACATTTTCGAGAATGTTTGTGTATCGACTTTCTTCACGGCATTGGCTTTAGTGCCCACCATACAAAGGATGCCCTGATGCCCCCGGCGGTTGAATATGTTAGTCAAAAGATAGCTGACTATTGACTTCAACTGATCAGTGTGGCATATAAAATTTTGTTTTGTATTGTTACAACAGTAACCAAACAAGACATTGAGGCCACCTAATGGTAGTTCGACTGTTCCAAGCAGGGGTGCCCAGAATATGATTACGGTCGCTAGGCTATAGCAACAAGCAACAACCACAAGAAATAGAATGTGTGTGACGGTGTGAATAGCAAAAAGCGTTTGGCCACTGCGAGCAAGGCCACTCGCTAACCTATGCTGACAAAGCATATGCAACATTGTTGTTACCTTCAAATTTGCCAGAGACATAGAAGAGAGAGAAGAGAGACACATATGAAGTTGTTGCTACTGTTCCGCACGCGCCAACAACAAAACCTTCGCTCGGAAAAAAAACAGAGGAGAGAAGGCATAGGAATTTGTTGTTGCTTTACGTAGCCCATAAGGCATGCTTTTTGCGTAATGGGCTTGGGCCCCCTTGGTTCACAGTGAAACGAGGCCCACAGCCTATTAACCTAGACTTCACATAAGGCATAACATCATACCTAATTAAGTGGCTCTGTTGCTTGCCATTACGAGTAGCTATACTATCCCGAACGTAAAGTAAAAAGAAATTTAAGTAGTGAAAAAATTCTATTTATATTCATTATTTGAAGACAAAAATATAACCGTTCTTTTGTACTTTTATATTAATAAGAAGAAATAATTTATTGCCAACTAATGCACAAACTATTTTCAAAATTATTGAACTTGGCAAAAGCAAGACGAATAATCGTAATGAATCAAGTGATTTGGTTGTTCACCGTTTATAGCAGCAACTCTATCGGGTGGGAATAAATTGTCATTACGTTAAAAATAGAAAATCCATTTAATTTATATCCTACTGCTAGGAGAGTATTTACTCTGATATGTGGAAAGCAAAAGTTTTGGGCCATGCAAAATCACCATTTTGGTTACTCTTTGTTATAATTTGGCTGATAGTCGGTAGCGTCGGAATAATTACAAACTATTTTGATCCCATCGGAACTCAATCGACTGTTTCGGCCGCTCAATTTGGCAGCGCCATGAGAATTCCGATGGGCAAGAGAGCAAAATTTAGCTTTTCTAAGAACTGAAACACTATGAAGTCGACAGCAATTACTATTTTTGGCCTCCATCGTTTCATCAACATTTAAATATAAATTGGTCACTTATTTTGTTCAACAAAATCTAATCCAAATACGGCCAGAGCGGCTTATTGCAAAATGATGAAAAAGCTATATCCAAAATCATCGAATTACAAACTAGTTTTTTGGGCTCTTACCCATCGGATTTCAATGGGCTGTTCATGAGAGTTCCGATGGGTATGAGCGCAAAATTTTGCTTTTCTAAGACCTGTGGAGTTGCCTACAAACGAATAGAACAAAATAGAGCGATTGCTTGTCCAATTGGGATGGTACCAACACAGGATTCAACGGATTCGTAACTTCAACGAAATAAAGTCGCACGAATCCTTGGAAGAGGAAATAGAGATATTGAATGATATTCCAGGGAACTTTATACTCCAACCCAAAACTACCAAAGGTTGTTGGATCACTAAACCAGACCCGAAAATATTTCTATACGAAAGTATAGCCAATTGGGATGGTACCAACACCGTATTTACGGATTCGTAACTTCAACGAAATAAAGTCGCACGAATCCTTGGAAGAGGAAATAGAGATTTTGAATGATATTCCAGGGAACTTTATACTCCAACCCAAAACTACCAAAGGTTGCTGGATCATTAACAAAAATGAATGTGAGCAAAGTTTAGGTAAAATGCTCACCGAACAGGAAGAAGAAAGCTTTTCTTAACTTGACTGAAATAATGTCCCACGCAATAGACCGAATCTTTGCAACAGGAAATTGAGATTCTTAATAATATTTCTGGCTACTTTATAATCCAACCCAAAACTACCAAAGGTTGCTGGATCACTAAACCAGACACGAAAACATTTCAATACGAAAGTATAAGTAAGCAACGCGTATAGTCGTTCTGAATTAAGTGGATCGGTTGCTGCTCCCTTGTTGCCGTTCAAATGGCGGCCTTAAATCTTCTCGTCAAGTTCATCTATGTCACCGGCTTCATTAGCGGGGCCGTGCCACAAGTGACAATGATTAAGCAAATGGGTCAATCGAAGAAGACACAATTCTTTTATACGTATCCATACATTTTCGAGAATGTTTGTGTATCGACTTTCTTCACGGCATTGGCTTTAATGCCGACCATACAAAGAATGCCCTGCTGCGCCCGGCGGTTGAATATAAGAGTTGGCATGACTGCCAGCGAACAATATTGTAAACTCAGTCGAGTAAATAAAATCGTAAAGTATACACGAATTTTTTAAGCATACTCTAAAAAAAAAAAAAATTAAATATTTGTTTTTAATAAACTCAACCAACTGGTATACGTAAGTGGTACAAATACCTCATTGCTGGCAGAAGAAAGCATGCCCGGAGTCCAAGGTGTTGACTCAACCGATGCCGCGCACAAATGAAGTCCGATTTCAGATCAACGCCGCTTTTATAGCCTGCCGGCGCAGTCGCCAGCGGCAGCGAACGCAGCTGATTGCGGCAGCGCGCGCTATCGATATCAATGGCGTGTGTCATCGACTGCTGATGGCCTATCGATATGGGCGCGCGCAGTATTCGTTTAAAAGTACGCGCGTGATTTGAGTTTATTTAAACGAATGTAGGCTTATGTTTAAGCGCTCCGTGCGTATGCTAAAAACTACAGGTAAAATGCTTATATCTATGATTAGGAATGTAATATGGAGAAACTTGAGGAATATAGTACATGATATGATGACTATGATTTAAGATTGCGCGTTGCTACGGGCAGCATACTTTATTGATTGTTCCACCACGATATAGAGTTTTCGGGATTCATTCATAATACTGAATTTACAATGCGGTCGGACGACTTTTTCTGGGGCTACGACCTTTTCGGTGTTTACATTGAGCGAACAGTTGGAACATTTGTTTACAAAATGCAAAACAACATTCTTTACAGGATTACGGAGATGCAGATGGTTGCGGATATAATTGAAAACTGGGCTAGTGAGGATAAAAATATTTTGGAAAATTGGCTTAATCGCCATTTAATGGGAAGGGGGACAATGACCAACGCCATCTACAACAAAGCAGAGAGTATGCTGCTCCTAGCAGCGCGCAATCTTAAATCATAGTCATCATACTATGAACTATATTCCCCAAGTTTCTCCATATTATATTCCTAATCATACACTCAGAAATTTTTTTTTTATATTTAAGAAAATCGCCCTAAAATCGAAGTCGCCTTAAAATTGAGAAATAATTTATATAATCTTTTTTATTTAATAATAAAATCTATATAAAAACGAGAAGGCCAAGCTAACTTCGTCTGTGCCGAAGTTTTTGAAATGTCGGAGTTTAAGAACGCTTCTATAAAAATCTAAAAAAATGTTAACTAAAACCCATTTTCCGACAGATAAACATCTGATTTCGACCAAATTTCGCGAATCTTTTTGAAAACATATCAAATTAACAATCGCGGAGTTTAAGAAAGATAAAATTTAAAACAGAAAAGATTTTTCTCACTAAGACTCATTTTCCGACCGATCGGTCCTATGGGCAACCATAAGATATAGTCATCCGATGTCGATCAACTGTTTCAAATTAGTTTGAAAGCGTTTAATATTAAGAATCACCGACTTTAAGAACGATTTACTTGACAACAAAAAAGTTTTTTTCACTAAGACCCATTTTCCGACCGATCGGTCCTATGGCAGCTATAAGATATAGTCATCCGATTTTGAAAAAAATTTGCAAATCTGTTTAAAAGCATATAATATTTATTATCGCCGAGTTTTATGACGCTAGCATTGAAAACAAAAAAGTTTTTTTCACTAAGACCCATTTTCCGACCGATCGGTCCTATGGCAGCTATAAGATATAGTCATCCGATTTTGAAAAAAATTTGCAAATCTGTTTAAAAGCATATAATATTTATTATCGCCGAGTTTTATGACGCTAGCATTGAAAACAAAAAAGTTTTTTTCACTAAGACCCATTTTCCGACCGATCGGTCCTATGGCAGCTATAAGATATAGTCATCCGATTTTGAAAAAAATTTGCAAATCTGTTTAAAAGCATATAATATTTATTATCGCCGAGTTTTATGACGCTAGCATTGAAAACAAAAAAGTTTTTCTTACTAAAACCCATTTTTTGACCGATACTTCCTATGACAGCTATAAGATATAGTCATCCGATTTTGACCAAAATTTGCAAATCTGTTTGAAAACATATAATATTAATTATGGCCGAGTTTTATGACGCTTGCATTGAAAACAAAAAAGTTTTTCTTACTCAGACCTATTTTCCGACCAATCGGTCCTGTGGCAGCTATAAGATATAGTCATCCGATCCGGTCGGTTCCGACATATTAGCAGCGTGCAGTTAAAAGAAGACTCTGTGCAAAATTTCAGCTCGATAGCTTTAAAACTGAGAGACTAGTTTGCGTTGAAACAGACGGACAGACAGACGGACGGACAAAGCTCAATCGAATCAGCACGTCGCCCCGATCAAGAATATATATAGTTTATGGTGTCGGAAATGAATATTTCTATGCGATGCAAACTTCTGGGCAAAATTACAATACCCTTTTGCAAGGGTATAAAAACTGTTAAAGTATTTTTGTGTGTGGCCGTTTCAAATTCGGTTTCTTCCAATCGCGAAAAATGCTTATACGTATTACGTCTGCCACTACGTTTTGTTCAAGTGCTGTTAAGTGCTGTTAACGCCTCTTTTTTGCCGTGACGTAAACAAAATAGGTTTTTATTCTAATTTCTGCAGCGAAATTGAATGGCCAAATTGGAAATGAGCGCATCTAAAAAATATTCCTGCAGAAAGCGTCGCCTAATGGCACTTTCTACGGCGGGCAAGCTGAATTTAACAAACGCCATAAAAGTGAGGAGCGAGTTGCGGGACTTGGCGGATAAGAAACACTCGGAAACCCGCCAGAGAGCACCGGCGGACCGGAGCACGGTCTGCAACATCATGTGGCGTCTCCTGTCACCACAAACCGACAGCGAGGAGCTTAAAATCTATTTGGCCAGCATTCAAACACTTCACACTCCAGTCCTCTCAATCAGTTCGATTTGATTCGCCTCAACTATGTCTTCGATCACAGCTACCAGACTAAAAGGAAAATCATTGAACAGCCGCCGGTGCTCAATGATCACGACAGTAAAACGGCCACAAACCAAATGCCCGCTCCCAGTTCAGTGGACAGCGAACTGCTGGCCTCCTATCAAGCTGTACAATAGCGGATAGTGCAGCCTAAAATGACCCCCTGAAGGTGACCGAGCAAAAGCGGATCGGGCAATGAGGAGGTGCCCTACATCAATGCCAATTTTATCAAGGTACGAAATGGGCGAACCAAACTTCAACTTTATAAATCACTTCCATTTCTTAACGTTTCCCTGACAGGGTCCCGACTACGTGGCCAAGTGCTATGTGACCACCCAGGCACCGCTGCCCAATACCATTTTCGAGTTCAGCGGAGCCGCCAAGTCACACATGCTACACCAGTACATCCAGAAGATCATCATGACCTGACCAACTTTACGGAGGCAAATCGCCAAAAATGCGCGAATTACTTTCCAATCAATATGAACGAAATCTTTGCCATGGCAGCCAAGTGCGAGGTGTTCGTTAAGTGCCGCTGCTCGGGACTACATCGAACTGTCATAATGATAACCATTAATTTATTATTAATTTCATTTAATAATAAAAATATATTAAAATAGCACATTAAATATGTTATATTCATAATCCTGCAAATTGTTGTTGTTGTTTATAAGTTCGCGGGCATATTTAACAGCGCCAGAGCAGCGCAAGGTTTCTTTGAAACGTTTATCGACAGAGTAAATTGTGTTATCGTGTTGTTAACATAGGCTTAGCAGACTCTGTTAAGAATCTGTGGAATATCAACTTTTTCACAAGAAATTTTTTGGCGACCCGTGAATACCGCCCTTTAAGAAAAAATTTTCTGCATTTTAGAAAAGTTGCCCTAAAAATGAATTTTTCAGAAAAAACATTCTAAAATTTAGAAA
This sequence comes from Lordiphosa magnipectinata, assembly GCA_037044535.1. NCBI lineage: Eukaryota > Metazoa > Arthropoda > Insecta > Diptera > Drosophilidae > Lordiphosa > Lordiphosa magnipectinata. The sequence goes on along the minus strand of JBAMBO010001764.1, from coordinate 27,044 downwards.
ATTATATGTTTTTTCTAAAAAATACTTTTTCAGAAAATTATATATTTTTTCTAAATTTTAGGGTGAATTTGCTTTATTGCCTTTTCTAATTTTTAGGGTAATTTCGCTTTTGAGTTTGGAAAATATTTGATACAAATGTAGGTTATTTTGCCCTAAAATTGAGAAAACAAACCCTAATTTTAGGAAAGTTTTTCTAAAAGAATATAAAAGTAAAAAAGAAAAATTGCTGTTTCGGTGACTTGATTCCAGGCCTCGCCCAACTGTGTACTTTCTTAACTATGGTTTTGACGCAACGTCTTGCTTAAGGCAAATAGCTGAGTGGGCTAAGGCGTCCGTCCGCGTGTGAGAGGTCCCGAGTTCGAGTCCCAGTAAAGTAAAAAAAAAATAAAAAAAAATAAATCGGCGAGTCGCCTCTTGGCCCTTTTTTAGGGCGATTTTCTAAAAATTAGGGCGAAAATGGCACTTTTTAGGGTGAGTTGTTTTTTGAGTGTAGATATAAGCATATTATCTATAGTTTTTACAATGCGCACGGATCGCCTAAACATAAGCCTACGTTCGTTTAAATAAATTCAAATCACGCGCGTACTTTTAAATCCACACTGCGCGCGCCCATATCGATAGGCCATCAACAGTCGATTGCACACGCCATTGTTATCGACAGCGCGCGCTGCCGCAATCATCTGCGCTCACTGCCGCAATCAGCTGCGTTCGCTGCCGCTGGCGACTGCGCCGGCAGGCTATAAAAGCGGCGTTGATCTGAAATCGGACTCTATTTGTGCGCGGCATCGGTTGAGTCAACACCTTGGACTCCGGGCATGCTTTCTGCTGCCAGCAATGAGACATTTGTACGACTAACGTATACCAGTTGGTCGAGTTTATTAAAAAAACACATATTTAATTTTTTTTTTTTTTAGAGTATGCTTAAAAAATTCGTGTATACTTTACGATTTTATTTACTCGACTGAGCTTACAATATTGTTCGTTGGCAGTCATGCCACCTCATATATTCAACCGCCGGGGGCAGCTGGGCATTCTTTGTATGGTCGGCATTAAAGCCAATACCGTGAAGAAAGTCGATACACAAACATTCTCGAAAATGTATGGATATGCATAAAAGAATTGTGTCTTCTTCAACTGACCCATTTGCTTAATCATTGTCACTTGTGGCACGGCCCCGCTAATGAAGCCGGTGACATAGATGAACTTGAGAAGATTTAAAGCCGCCATTTGAACGGCAACAAGGGAGCAGCAACCGATCCACTTAATTCAGTACGACTATACGCGTTGCTTACTTATACTTTCGTATAGAAATATTTTCGTGTCTGGTTTAGTGATCCAGCAACTTTTGGTGGTTTTGGGTTGGAGTATAAAGTTCCCTGGAATATCATTCAAAATCTCTATTTCCTCTTCCAAGGATTCGTGGGACTTTATTCCGTTGAAGTTACGAATCCGGTGAATACGGTGTTGGTACCATCCCAATTGGCTATACTTTCGTATAGAAATATTTTCGGGTCTGGTTTAGTGATCCAGCAACTTTTGGTGGTTTTGGGTTGGAGTATAAAGTTCCCTGGAATATCATTCAAAATCTCTATTTCCTCTTCCAAGGATTCGTGGGACTTTATTTCGTTGAAGTTACGAATCCGGTGTTGGTACCATCCCAATTGGACAAGCAATCGCTCTATTTTGTTGTATTCGTTTGTAGGCAACTCCACAGGTCTTAGAAAAGCAAAATTTTGCGCTCATACCCTTCGGAACTCTCATGAACAGCCCATTGAAATCCGATGGGTAAGAGCCCAAAAAATTAGTTTGTAATTCGATGATTTTGGATATAGCTTATTCATCATTTGGCAATAAGCCGCTCTGGCCGTATTTGGATTAGATTTTGTTGAACAAAATAAGTGACCAATTTATATTTAAATGTTGATGAAACGATGGAGGCCAAAAATAGTAATTGCTGTCGACTTCATAGTGTTTCAGTTCTTAGAAAAGCTAAATTTTGCTCTCTTGCCCATCGGAATTCTCATGGCGCTGCCAAATTGAGCGGCCGAAACAGTCGATTGAGTTCCGATGGGATCAAAATAGTTTGTAATTATTCCGACGCTACCGACTATCAGCCAAATTATAACAAAGAGTAACCAAAATGGTGATTTTGCATGGCCCAAAACTTTTGCTTTCCACATATCAGAGTAAATACTCTCCTAGCAGTAGGATATAAATTAAATGGATTTTCTATTTTTAACGTAATGACAATTTATTCCCACCCGATAGAGTTGCTGCTATAAACGGTGAACAACCAAATCACTTGATTCATTACGATTATTCGTCTTGCTTTTGCCAAGTTCAATAATTTTGAAAATAGTTTGTGCATTAGTTGGCAATAAATTATTTCTTCTTATTAATATAAAAGTACAAAAGAACGGTTATATTTTTGTCTTCAAATAATGAATATAAATAGAATTTTTTCACTACTTAAATTTCTTTTTACTTTACGTTCGGGATAGTATAGCTACTCGTAATGGCAAGCAACAGAGCCACTTAATTAGGTATGATGTTATGCCTTATGTGAAGTCTAGGTTAATAGGCTGTGGGCCTCGTTTCACTGTGAACCAAGGGGGCCCAAGCCCATTACGCAAAAAGCATGCCTTATGGGCTACGTAAAGCAACCACAAATTCCTATGCGTTCTCTCCTCTCTTTCTTTTCCGAGCGAATTTTTTGTTGTTGGCGCGTGCGGACCAGCAGCAAAAACTTCATATGTGTCTCTCTTCTCTCTCTTCTATGTCTCTGGCAAATTTGAAGGTAACAACAATGTTGCATTTGCGTCGTCAGCGTAGGTTAGCGATTGGCCTCGCTCGCAGTGGCCAAACGCTTTTCGCTATTCACGCCGTCACACACATTCTATTTCTTGTGGTTGTTGCTTGTTGCTATAGCCTAGCGACCGTAAGCATATTCTGGGCACCCCTGCTTGGAACAGTCGAACTACCATTAGGTGGCCTCAATGTCTTGTTTAGTTACTGTTGTAACAATACAAAACAAAATTTTATATGCCAGACTGATCAGTTGAAGTCAATAGTCAGCTATCTTTTGACTATCATATTCAACCGCCGGAGGCAGCAGGGCATCCTTTGTATGGTGGGCACTAAAGCCAATGCCGTGAAGAAAGTCGATACACAAACATTCTCAAAAATGTATGGATATGCATGAAAGAATTGAGTCTTCTTCAACTGACCCATTCGCTTAATCATTGTCATTTTGTGGCGCGGCTCTGTTAATGAAGCTGGTGACATAGATGAACTTGAGAAGATTTACGGCCGCCATTTGATTAACTAAACATTTTTGGGGTATAATTGTAGAAATGGAATTCAACTTGAATTCAGCTCCATTTATTTTTTACCATTTACGGCGGCAACAAGCGAGCAACCGGGCCACTTGAGTCAGTACGACTATTTGCGTTGCTTATTTATACTTTCGTGTAGAGATATTTTCGGGGGTGCAAAATTGAACAAAATCCATATAGTTGTACCGTTCACAAATATATTTGAAAAATATATAACAATAATCAAACTTTTACCTTCTAGCTCCACCTTATCAAGGGCACAATAATTAATTTTGATGTCTCAGTAAATATGAAATTGATTTTGCAAGCTACCAAACCACTTGACGCAATTGTCAGGCAGCTCTTAGATTCCAACGACATATTTATATATGGACACAAAACAAAATTAGGACTAAAATTTTGTTTACTCATAAAAAACAACACTATGGTTAAAATTTTACTAAAAATTAAAAAAAAAAAAAAATATTTTTTGTACACGTGTTGTCGGTTTGAGATGTTAGCATATTATAACATTTTTAACGATAAGTTTGCTCAAGCATCTCTATGCCAAAAGTACTCATTCAACTCGACCGCCGGCGAAGCTGCTGCAAAACCAATTTATTTCATTTTCGTCCGCCGTGTCTTTTAAACTTTTTGAGCTATTTTGTGGAGGATGCAAATTTATTTTCTTAATTGATTTTCTTGCCTCGAATGGATTGTGTTCCGTGAGCCTTTTACCTCTCCTTCGGCTTGTACTCACATTAATTTTGTGAGTGATCCACCAACCTTTGGTAGTGTTGGGTTGGAGTATAAAGTTCCCTGGGATATCCTTCTTTCAATATATCAATTTTGCTATAGAGGCCACATTTTTTTTCTATTTCTATTTTTTTGCATTTGCATTGAATACGTCATCCATCATCTTCATAACACCACAGATGCGTAGAACAATATTACCAAACTTCTTAATATCCAACTGTTTCAAGAGCATTACTAAGATATATTCCAAATATAATTGGCCGCATTCCTGCTCATATCCATGACGCACCAGATGCATAAGGCTTTCATGGAAATTGACACAATTTCATTTAAACGTTGAACCATGTTTGCTGAGTGATATCCATCATTTTTTTGTGTAGTACCTCGAAAATTTCTAGTGTCGGTCCCTGTAAACAGTTCATTTTACTTCAGATGTAAAAATATTTCTCTTATTAAGTCGTTAAGAGCAGACTGTCTAAAGCAGCGGTTGGCATAAAATTGGAGTTTGGGAGCTGCCCAACAACAACAACAGAAAAAACAACCATTATAAGCGAGTCTCGATCGTCCAAAATGCAGCTGTTGCGCCGTCTGTGTGCGGGTCTTGAAGGCGCCGTGCTTACGACGCAGTTTATTATGAGACTGACTGGCGCCAATTGCAGAAAAAGAAATCTCGGAGTAATGGGAGTAAGGGCTTGCCCACCGCTGGTCTCAGCGCTGGTCACTCAAACTAGATTCTGTTGATTAACTATAATCTTGGGGATTAAACCCCTTTTTTTTGAAAGCAGCGCTCTTTCTTTTTCCAATTTTACCTCCAAACCAGGAATTAAAACTGAAATAAATTTCGGTTTCGGTCAATGCAAATGCCTTAACTGGGGCTGGGTTACACTAATCGATCAGCTGGTTTTAATTTCGTTCAAATTTGGCATCTTTCTTCCATACGCCGCCACTGGCTAGAAAATATATACTGAACGGTTGCGCAGTCCATGATGGAATAAGTATAAGGTGGTCTCGTCGGCAAAAAGCTATCCCTTAGCGTATGCTAGCAATAAGTGCGAGTGAAAGGCACCACGTATAGTGAGAGTGAACGAAACGGAAGAAGAGTATGTTGATTAACCCTTAACAGGTCAGAGGGGTTTAAAATCGCCTATTATAATACAAAGAGGTGAAGTGTTTCTATAGCTTTTTTAAAAACAATTTAGAATTCGCAATTAATAGTTGTTTTTGATTTTGAATAGATGTTATATAGATATAGATACATATATTTAACACATTTCGGTGCATGAACGAATTTGACACCCGTTACATGCTTGCGGCAATAATTGCAAAAATTCTTTTTTTTTTTTTTTGCTACCCAAGGGTTAAGATTAAGAAAAAAAATCGTCCGCACACAACCTTCCGCATCAACAAGCAAGCATGCACTGAAGCTAAGGGAGAAAAACGAGCTAGCGTCGGCTGCCGACGAGACCACCTTATACTTATTCCATCATGGCGCAGTCGACATCAATTCACTTAGAAACTAGTCAGCTGTTCGCTCTCATTAACGCTCTCTGATTTCATTTGGAAAAATGTGTCGTCTCGTTCTAACCACCATGATTATCTACTCGGGCCATAAGTACTCGACCAGTTCTCCTTTCGCCAGTGTGTAGTTGTTACTTGATGTGCTGTAAACAGTGTTGCCAAATCAGCTTTTTTCCCGTCATTTCTAGCTTTTTTTAAAACCGTATTGCGGGAAAAATTTTGAAACAGCGGGAAGCGGGATTTCTGACGTTTTTAAAAATGATTTCGGCTTTTTTCAGCTTTATTTTTACTTTAGAGTCATTTGCAAAACTTTTAGGCAAATCAATAGTTTTTCATCTCTGTCAGTCATTTATCGACCCTAATTGCCACCTCTATCGTTCAGGAAACAGTCATCTCAAAGTGCTAGTAAAGTTTACAGATCGTTTGACAAAAATGCCACAAGTTGTCACACACAAAATGTCGTAAAGACTGGCTGCAGAACCTGGAGTTTAAGGCTTGACTCCGGAAAAATGAATCTGATACCTCTTGAGATACCTCTGCAGTTGTTGCAAATGCACAACATTCTAACTCCAAAAAAAGCAATGCATTGATACCATTTTGGAAGTATTTTTCGAAGAAGATATTGAAAAACTACGATGAAACTAAAGTTTTGGAGTTAAGTAATCGCTTCCAAGGACGCTGGAGGTAATGAATGTCTTTTTGAGTTAGCCTTGTTTGCGATTCAGATGCTGTCAGGCAGGCGATGAGTGGCCAGAGAGACTTCGGCGTTGCTGGAAGGCACAAGGCGGTCATTTCGAATAAGTTGTTTCACGATTTGTAGCCATTAAGTTACCGAATATAAAGCAGAAACAACTTTTTGAAAATATTCATTCGTTTTAATTTTATGACCAAAAAAACAGTGTACCAAAACAATTGCAAGTACTAGGTAGATACGGGTTACGTCGACATGCGAAATGCTGCGTCGATTATTTATAAGGTCCTTCCTAGTTACCTTAAGCTAATAGGCACAACTGTGGGCTAGGGTAAGAATGAGGACGAGGAACTTCATTACACAATAATAAGAAAAGACATGAGCTGTTTTCCAGCTTTTTTTGTCGAAAAATATAGCTTTTTTTTCCTCTCCGTCCCGCCGAAAACGGTTTTTTTTGCTTGGAAAAAGTTGGCAACACTGCCTGTAAAGCACATTTGTGGAGTCTATGGCCGTTTGCAGCAGAAAAATGGATTACTATACAGGTAGAAGAAGAAAAAAATTAAGCATCGAATAGTTTCTAGCTACACTTTTCGCCAACGCCGTTAAAAGAAAATCGCGGCGCAGAACGCCGTTTGTTTTGATTGGCGGAGCAGGCATTCTAGCGATCCAAGTCATCACAATAAGTAGTCTATATTAGGTACATAACATAGATTTATTGTCCGCGCGCGGATTAATTAGTTTTTGAAAGCAATTTTAGGTATACATTTAGTAAGTTACTCATAGTTAAATTAGGTCTTTCCGTATTCGAGCATACAGAAGAGGTGGTCCATTATTTAATAGCTTGGAATGTCCAAAAGTGTATAATACAATCAATAAATTACAGTTGAAATATAAGAAGGAGAAACATACAAAGTGCAATACAATTATACTTTTTTTTTGAAGAGAGACTAGATAATTCTATAAAGTTACAATATTGTTCATGGCTTGCAGAGAATACGGATAAAGTAGCTACTGTTCCAGCAGAATGTGTTCAAAGCCCGATGGAGGGCCATGCGTAAAGTTATCCAGTATAATGTCCACAATGGCGCCATTGCCCACGTAAATAACCGAAAACAGGGCGACTCCACGCACATTCCTGAAGGGCAAATCCAGATTTTTGCCATTGAAGTAGAAATTCAACTTGACGTGATCAAAGGACACTCCTACAATGTCACCCTCATCCGAGAAATCTCTCTTGGGCGCTCGTATCAAACTATTCCCAATATCCACCTCAGCTGTGTCACTGCCCTTGGTCATCAGTAGATCCTCCTGCAGATCTTCAATGGCAATTAAACCCGCAGCGGCTGCAGCGCTATTATTAAGAATGCCATTGGCATTGATTTCGAACTGCTTGCAGCTGGCGGCCCAATCGATTAAGGCTTATTACATTTTTTAGTTCATTCTCACTTTTAAATAAGGTTTACAAAATGCGCCAAGATACGCGTATCGGTATCGATAAGAAGCCTATCGATATACAATTACAGCTGGTGGTGGCAGTTTCAATTGAAAGGCGGTATGGCACCAGTGTTGCCAATTTGTTCTTTTTGCGGACAGATCTGTCCTTTTTTAAACTGCGATTTCCGGAAAAATTTTAAAACGTCCCCTATCCGGAAAAAGTACTTTTTATACCCTTGCAAAGGGTATTATAATTTTGCCCAGAAGTTTGCAACGCATAGAAATATTCATTTCCGACCCCATAAACTATATATATTCTTGATCAGGGCGACGAGCTGAGTCGATTGAGCTGTCTGTCTGTTTCTACGCGAACTAGTCTCTCAGTTTTAAAGCTATCGAGCTGAAATTTTGCACAGAGTCTTCTTTTTACTGCACGCTGCTAATATGTCGGAACCGACCGGATCGGATGACTATATCTTATAGCTGCCATAGGAACCAAAATTTCACGAAACTTGGTTAAAAGAACCTGAATTAAAGAATTAGATGCGCCGAAATGCCAATTATCCGGATCCGGAGACATACTTACAGTTTAAATCTAAAGATTGATCATAAAAACACATGCAAAATGCCGTGCCCTTCGCACAGGTAAACAAAATTACATTTCAGCCACTTTCAACATCAGCTGCTTGTCTTCAAGAGGCGGCACTAGCAATGTCTTCATCATACGCACACGAAATTGATGCTGATAATACTACTCTCGATATGAATTATACGAAATAAACGAAGGAACAGACGTGTAAAATAATTGTCCCTGGTGAGCAACCGAAATATATCGGAAAAGCAGCATACACATCTGTGTGTTTTATTTGACCACGAGCCGGCTAAACTCAAATTTCCACAATTTAGAAAGGTCGCCAACTATAAACTTTTTGATATTGATTAAAGCTATATTATATTAATATGGAATCATTGTTTGTCCTGTTTTTTTATCCTTTAAAAAAACATCTGTCCGTTTTCAGTCTTTTTTTCTGGGTTCAACCGTCCTTTTTATACTCTGTACCGAAAGTACATAGAGTATATTAAGTTTGTGCAAAAGTATGTAACAGGGAGAAGCAATCGTTTCCGACCATATAAAGTATATATATTCTTGATCAGCATTAACAGCCAAGTCGATATAGCCATGTCCGTCTGTCCGTCTGTCTGTCTGTCTGTCCGTCTGTCCGTCCGTCCGTATGAACGAAGAGATCTCAGAGATGGTAAGAGATAGAGGTTTGACATGTATGGGACATATATTTCTTATACTTGCAGGCAGATCAAGTTTATTTTCAATTTTTGTCACGTCCCCTCCCGCCCCCGCAATTTGGAAAAAACTTCATATCTCCTACAGTTTTGGAGATAGATCGTTCGTTCCTTCTAGAGATACCTTGTAACCGTTCAACACAGGCAATCTTAGTGCGAGAGAGAAAGAGAGAGAGAGAGAGAAACTTAGAGAGCGCACCGCGTTGTGCGCGGGGTGTTAACTGGCCGAGTGTAAGGGTGCAGAGTATGCTATAGTCGGGCTTGACCGACTGTCTTTCTTGTTTTGTGTAGAGGCGTTGGCAACAATGACTGGACAGGTTCATCGCGTCGAGACCAAAAAGTCTGAAAGGGTGTGATGGTAGTATAAAACCCATGTCTGGGTCTGGTCTGATTAGCTGCCGTTTTCTTTTAATTGCACTTTGAACTTTTCAGCTTAAGAGCAGGATTTTCGACTCCTTATCTCGTAAACTATTAAGAATTTTGCTTTAATATCTTTGGCTGAGTTGTTGCTCTTGGCTTAGCCCACAAAACATTTCATTGTAGCAAATCAAAAAAATTACATCTTCATACTCAAAATTACAAAAGTTGGCCAAAAAACACCAAGTTTTCACCTCTTTTTTTTTTACAGATTTTCAACTTCATTTTGAAACCCGTTACAAATTTGGACAAGTCGTACAATTCAAACTTGTAAGCTTAGACCATAATAAACAAACCGTAAGAACGAACCAACTTCAATTAAATACTCTTTCATATATTTATAGGCCAGGGTTCCCCAAGCAGAGAGCGCGAAAATGTGACTGTGTCTCTCTCTAACACACAGTGATGCATGACTTCGGCAAGCATTCGGTGTGCATTGGCGTGTATGTTCGTGCCCCAGGGGCTATCGCTGGGGAACTCTGCTTTAGAGTCTAAAGCCGAGGTGCCCATTCGTCTCCATGGCAACAACGAAATCGCTGGGCCACACGATGGCTTTATTTCACACAAACGATAAAAAAAATGTGGTCTGCACCTGGATTTGAGCACACGACCCCACGTTCATAAGATGAGAGTCTATAAAATGTGAACCTGATTTGGCTTGATGATAAGGAATGTGAAAATCGAAACTAAGTTGACCTTGGCAGCTGTAAAAGGCTTGTTCTATTATTAGATTTCTTCGGAAGTGCCCGAAAAAAAAAAGTTTGTATGAGGTGCGGTATCTACTATATGTAGTATCTTTGATTATACACAACCATAGACCTTGAGCCAGCCAGATGTAAAACTTTGACTAATTTTCCGAAATATCTATAGTACACCACGTAATTCGCATAATTATCGCGAAACAAGGTGAGAGTCCAGAGTTGCTGTACAGATGTTTCAAGTGCCTTCCGATCCTCTCATAAGTACATTTCTCAATGAATTCAGGGTTTTTGCATGCTGTAACTTTTGCTTGCACTAACAAAATTAGGGTGATTCTGGCTTTAACATAAAGTTAAATTTTACTTTTACTCAATGCAATTTCTGTAGATATTTTTTGCCTCACCTTTGTCTAGTCTCATTGCACACATTTCGGGTTTTCCCCATTTATGATAAGCTTAATTTGAACTTTGTTCGCATAAACAAACATTTCTTCCCCCTAGAAAATAAATTTAAAAATAAATTCCGATTCCAAAATTCACTTGCATTACATGCGATAGTCAAACGAAATATAAGGAGAGTGCAAAAACAAAAATCACCAGCACATGCCAAGCTATAAAAATATGTTTTTGCAAATGTTTGACACACGCAAACGATTATAAGCGCGTCATTGATTCCTGTTCCAACTGCTGTGAGCTGAAATTAATTTGTTTATTTATAATAAGTGCACAAACACACTATTGAATAATGCGATTAAACTTCTTAAGTATGACATAAACACTGAAAACAGACTAATTTCAAATATCAACTAGGAAATTGAGACAGTTGCGGCTGCACCAACATTTGTGTATCCTAGTAAATTCAAGGCAATTAATGTGAACATTAAAGAAACGTTTTCCATTACTTTAGATCAAGGGTCGGCAATGGAAGCAGAGTCGTCGACAGTTGCCAACGACAAAATCTCTCTGTTCACCATCTTTTCTCAGTTGCCAGTGGCAACTTTTTTGCTCACATTGCCTAAGACTTAAAACATGCCTTCTTCCTTTAGTTTTAAACAAACTTGTAGTATGTTGATTTATTAGCTAGAAAACAAAATGTTTAAAATTTAAGTTTTAAGTTTTAAATCTATGGATCTAGTTGGCGAATTTGGATTTGATAAATTTTTGGTTAGGCAAAAAAGAGTGTTTCGGTGATGGAGGAGGATACCTTAAAACAGTATGCTGCTTATTGCAATGAAGGCAAAATGGTACAATAAGCTCTACTTTAATTTAAATTGAAATGGCACTTAGCTTTAAGCTTAATATACAACTAGTATAACATTGGACCAAAAAAAAAAAAATTTATATGAGAGAAAATAGAAAAGCTGAAGAAGTTACTCCGTGCGCTGCATCATCATTTCGATTTTGTCGCCTGCAGCGGCTATGAGCGGCACCGTGAGACAACAATCAAAGTCCTGCGTTTTCATCTCGTTGACCTGCAAAAGAAAAAAATATGGAAAATAAGTCACACTACATTTTCAAGCGTAAAGATAAGTACGGAGATACCCGCGAAATCGAAAACTAACTTCGGCTCGACCGAAGTTTATATACCCTTGTAGCTTGTTTAATTTATATAAATTAAGGTTTTAAATGATTTTCATCGAACATTCTTAGCTGAGTTGTTTCCCAAACTCACTTGACCATTTGCTTGCCAGTTTGTTATATGGCAGCTATACGATATATTCATCAGATTTGGATCAAACTCGTCAAAATGGTGTGAAAACCGATAATATTCATAACTGGAAAGCTTAAAGACGCTACCATTGAAAACAACAAAAGTTTTTCTCACTAGAACTACTTTTTCAACCGATAGTTCCTATGGCAGCTATAAAATATAGTCATCCGATTTAAATCAAACTTGGCAGAATTGTGTGGTAGCATATAATATTGATCAGTAACAAGTTTAAGAGCGATAGCATTGAAAACAAACAAGTTTTTTCTACTAAGACTTTTTCTCTGATCTAACTTTTGTATGGCAGCTATACTATATAGTTTTCCGATTTTCATCATACTTGGTGGAATTATGTAAAATCATAGCAAACTGAAAAATGCGATAATTTGGTTGCGTTTGAATTGAAAACAAAAAAGTTTTTCTCACTAAAACTAGTTTTTTGACCGATCGTAGTCATCCCATCCGGCCGGTTCCGACAAATGTACAGCGTATTTGTACCAAAAGGCTTTGTGCAAAGTTTGGTTAAGATAGCTTTTAAACTGACGGAGGAGATAGCATAGAAACAGACAGACGGACGGACAGATGAACATGGCTATATCAACTCAGCTCGTCATGCTGATCAAGAATATAAGATGGACGTTCAATCCGCAGTATGTTCAAGTGGCCCATGCGACAGCAAGCCAAAGCTTGTTACGCGCGAACCCCAGGCAAAATAGCAGCCCACCTCCCGCCCAACCGACCGAGAGGCGCAGGAACGTTAATCAAAAGAAGTGTACTAGAGTACGATGGTAAACGGACCTCACTGTTTTTGCACAGATTCAATTCTATGTTGATGGGTCGAATATTGCGGAGACCACACACATGATCCGTACTCGAGAATCGGACGGACAAGAGAAGTGTACAAAATCTTCGTCGTATAGGGATCATCAAATTCCTTCGACCAGCGCTTAATAAACCCAAGAACACTCCTGGCCTTACAAACAGTTGCAGTAACATGAGAGTCAAATTTAAGTCGGTGATCAAGAATAACCCCAAGATCATTTACCTCATTGGCTGAATCATTTAAGCGCTCAAGTGGGACATTATCAAGCATATAAGTGGAGAATTGTGGCAAGCTCCTGTAAAATGTCATAACCTTACACTTGGAACTTTAACAGTTTAATAGATTATTTTTACACCAAGACTGAAATGCATCCAAGTCAGCTTGCAAATTATAGCGGGAAACCAAATCGTTATATGTTAAACATAGTTTCACATCATCGGCGTACATAAGCACACGAGAGTGAGTCAAGACAGACGGAAGATCATTTATGAAGAGAGTAAAAAGCAATGGACTCAAGTGACTACCTTGGGGTACTCCAGAGGTAACCTGGATTAGTTTCGAATATGAATTACAAAATAGAACCTTTTGTGTTCTAGAACTTAGGTAATCACAGATCCAACTAAGAAGGTTAGTTGGGAAACTAATTTAACTCAGTTTATGAAGCAACAAGGAGTGATTAACAGAATCAAAAGCCTTACTAAAATCAGTATAAACGACGTCAGTTTGCATCTTACCTAAGAACCCTTTGATCACTAATGATGTAAGCTCTAATAAGTAAGTGGTGGTTGATCGACGCTTTACAAATCCATGTTGATAGGGTGAAATAATGAAACTACATAAATGTTGCAGTTGAGATGTCATAATTCTCTCAAAAGTTTTAGGAATTGCCGACAACTTGGAAATACCTCTATAATTCTCAATATATATACTTTATGTGGTCGGAGATGCTTCCTTCTATGCGTTACAAACATCTGGACAATATTAATATACCCTCTACAAGGATATAAAAATGATTTCGCACGGATTTCACAGGTTGCCGTTTCGCAAGTTGTTCGCGATATCACAGCGCTGCCAATCGACGTCAACGTGTCACACGATAGTCACCCGGTAGTCACGCGATGAGTGATTATTTCGCTGCTTTGAAATATATGCAAAGCCGGGCTTAATCCCGAAACGAATTTCGGTTCTGATACCGGTTCCAGTACGTCCCGAAATGAATGTTTCGATTAAAGGTTCTATTTCGGTTTTCAATTAATTTCGGTTTTCGGTTTCGATAAGGTACCCGGATTTTTATTTCGGTATACCGGTTGGTTTAAATTGGAAAATTCAAATTCTGAGATAAGTCTCAATCAATAATTTTTATTAACGCGAAATCTTATTGTCAGACAATGGGAATTTGAGACTCGCAATAGACAGTATCTTCAATTTAGATTTGTGTAATAGAAGAATCTGCTAAAGATATAGGGAATACACTGTAATTGTTAGCTAGTGTTGCACCTAGCGCCATAGGAGTATTTAAGAACTTTTCTTCGAAGTTGTAGCGGTCTAGTTTAATTGCTTCATTTGACTTAAAAACAGTCGGTAGTTGCGGTTCACAGAAAAAAAAGGGTTTCGGATCATATGTAAACAAAAAAACCGCCATCCATGGTCCTCCAATTTGTGTTTTGTATTAGACGTTGGTTATGCTTATAAAAATGTTCTCTATGGTGAGTTATTCGCGGTTTTTTTAGCCAATATAAAATGGAATATCACTAAATGACAACTAAACTTAAGCCTCAGTCTTTTGTCACATTCTCTACGTGGTATTTTTGTTGTCAAATAATTCAAATCCAAATATGGACTTAACGCCCAGGGGCAGGAAAGTTCTGAGTTATATATCAAAGCTGTGATAGTGGGCTTTATGTCATGTCCCATTTTTAGTTTTCAAATTTAACTTTGAATTTTATACCTCCTCGTCTTATTTAACTAATATAGCATTCTAGTGATTTGCTCGCAGTAAGATAATTGCATTCAATGTGGTTAAGTTCATACAACTTTATAGGGGATAGGCGTTCTACGCTTCCCTGCGTAGCTGGAACAGAAAGCACGACTTGTGAACTCTCATACAATTCTGGGAACTTTTGGCTTTTGACCACCAAAACTGTGGCAAATGTTGAAAATGTTTTCCGCCAGCAAATATTTTAGCATCCTGTAGGTTGAGCTACAACTCGTGACCAAATCTACGACGAGCTTTGCAAAGGTAAAAAAATTATCTGGGAAAGTAAAATTGCTACCCTTGAAAAGGATGAATGTAATTCACAATTGAATGTTTTTATAGGAGACCATCGCAATGCGGCTTGGGGCTTTGTTAAAGGACAGCATACGCTGCCGGCTTGCTAAGCACGCCAAGAGTGGAAGCGATAGTGGCGTACCCATCGCAACTCAAAAACTAAGCAATGTGGAGTGGGGATCAGCTCCACATCTGTCTTTCTTGCCAGACTTGTCGGCGTTAATTCTCTTTTACAGAACCTATAGCTCCTTGTACGAGATGGCTGATGATGAGGAACTTTGGCCCAATTCTGAATGTTGAACGGATGTGCTGCAAAACTTTGCAATGGTCTGACTTGAGACTTCTTTGTCGCCGCAAGTCGTAGATAACATCTCCTAATCTATGCCGTTGCATTATAAGTTCATAACAACGAGATGCCATGGTTCAAACAGTCGATTCTGCCCCTTCCCTAGTCGTGTCCATAGAGGACCATTTGCCTATTAAAAATAAAGGTCACGATGAACCTAAAAACCATTTTATTATTTGCACAAAAGGATTAACCAAAACCCTGTCGAACCTAAGGTGCCTTCACTACCGCTTCCTAGAGCCCGCTAAAAAGTTCTATGATTGAAATCTTAAGGCCAAAAAAGTCACATTGATTCGCTGTTAAAAGTTAAATTTGTAAACAAAACAACTAGAAATGAGCGTCTTATTTCGCACCTGCTATAGGCGAAATAATGTGCATACATTTCGCAAGTATCTCCGTACCAAGCTTTCAACCACTCGTACTACCTGCATGATGCGATCGAAGGGCTTCAGCTGACCACACATATCCGCGGGACCGCCACTCCGTATGCGATTGATGAATACGCCACGCTCATATAGACCATCCGACACGGAGAAACCATAATCATCGTAGACCTTGTCCTTGTAAAGTGTGACATGGAAGATGCGCGGTTTACCGGCAGCCGTCTCCTTGTCATTGCTGCTGGCCTCGGTATTGGACTGTGAGGGACTGCGCGGACGACGTTGGACCTTGGCATAAATGGCCTGAGTTTGTGGCATGCCCGATATGCTGGATCCATGGGCCAAATCATGACTGCGCAGTATCTTCAGGTCAACCAGATCGCCCAGATTTTGCAATAGGCTGGTAGCATGCGACAGAGGCATACCCTGAACCGAATGCTCATCAATGGCCAGCAGCTGATCGCTCACATGAATTTGTCCATTTTTATGCGCAATGCCACCTGCAAAATGGAAAAGTGTGCAAATGTGAATGTGGGAACAGACCAAAGTAAGTAATCCAACTCACCTTCGACTAGGCCACTGATGGTAATGGGTTTTGTGATATCCTCACTGCCGGCCAAAGTGATGCCCAATAGACCACCCTTGGGCTCCAGACGGACGGTGAAAATGATCTGATGGAGACTACTGCCACTGCTTTTGCTACTGGAACTAGCAGCCGAACCGTAAACTTTGTTCTCCATGGGCGGTGGTAAGGCGGTGCAGTCCACGCTGTTCATAAAAAAGTTTAAAAAAAAAATTTTAATTTAGAAAATAAAATTTAAGAAATTGCTTGTACTTTCACTTTTGAAGGTCAACTACTTGGTTTTTTGACAGCTACCGCTATTTTCGTCGTAAAAATTTCCTCCAGGGTCACACATTCCCTTTAGTTTCGACAAATAGCGAACGCTTGGCTTCAGAATATTGCTTTTTTCAACCGGAAGGTACCTGTCTTTCAACCAAATTCCAACTAGGGTGTCTAATTAATGAGCTGGTATCAGTCTTTAAGGCAAACTTCCTTTTAGGGTAACTAAATAGCGAGCTGGTACCAATATTTCGCGCAAATTTCCTCGAGGTTTACCAAATAGCGAGCTGGTCGCAACTAAATATAACTTTTGGTGACTGGAAGGTACCAGTATTTCGGTCGAATTTTCACTTGGGTCCCAGTCTTTCGCTCAAATTTCCTCTAGGGTCACCAAATTCTTTGGGGATTCAAATCTTTTGTGACCGGAAGGTATCAGTATTTCGCGCGATTTTTCTCTAGGGTCACCAAATAGCGAGCAGGATAGCCGGTCCTAACTGAATATAGCTTTTTGGGACCCAAAGGTACCAGTATTTCGGGCGAATTTTCTCTTGGGTACCAGTCTTTCGCGCAAAATTTCCTCTAGCGTCTTTAAATAGCGAGCTGATACCAGTCTTTCGCGCAAATTTCCTCAGGGATCACCAAATAACGAGAGCTCTGCTGCTCGAAACTAAATATAACTCTTTTGTGACCGGAAGGTATTTCTCTAGGATCACCAAATAGCGAGCATGATAGCCGTTCGAAACTGAATGGCTCAATGTACGCCTAGGAGAAATGCGACAGTATTTTGCACCCATGGAGTCAGCTGAATGTATGATGAACACAAATGGAAGGAAGGCAAAGGCTAAGGTAGTCAACCAAAAAGGCAAGAGGCTTCTAGAATTCTGCAATGATAATGGCCTAACCATCTTAAATTGATTCACCAAGGGAGATGATCAAGCTCCACCAATGATATAGCTGCTGTTCAATGTGACTTGCTGCATCATGTGAGAATTTTAAAGTGGAGAGTAAGATTTGGTCAGATCATCTACCGATACTACTTAAAATTAATGTTAATCCTGCTGAGTTGTCATCACAGTTAAAACTATTACCAAAACTTAAGTGGCTCCCAAGATTTAAGGAAAGATTTAAAACCAATGTTCTAATGGAATTAAATGGCGTAGAAACGCTTTCAGACATGCAGTCAATCATATCAAAAGCAGCAATAAAACCTTCGACTAAGTCTGGCCAAACACAACCGAAAAACCAATGGTTTAATAGGGAATGCAGTCTACTGAGAGAGAGAGAGCACTTTCCAGCTTTTGAACAAATTTGGACTGACTGATAGTAAGGCTGATCGGACGCAGTACACTGCGAGCGCTAAAAAGTACAAAAAGCTGTGTAGCAACAAAAAGGCTGAAACGACTGAATGTGGAGTCTAGCTTGACAACTTTAAAATGGAACCTTTCATGTAGGAAGTAATATTCATGTTGATGTCTTTAAGGAGTACTTCCGAAATTTGCTAAACCCTGACGCACAGGGCTGCAATATGCAAGAAACCTTATACAGAACGAAATACTAGATAGTGATATCACAACGTCTGAGGTGCTTATAGCCCTGAACAAGGCAAAGGAAAATAAAGCCGCTGGAGAGGATCGAATTCCCTACGAATTTTTTATCAACGCTCCGTTCAATTTCTTGGATTCATTGGCAGGAGTTTTTAATAACTCGCTAAGCATGGAAGTTATGGAAAAATGTTGTTCACCTACCAACATTGTGTTCCCAATTTTAAAAAAGGGCGACCCCAACCTACCGTCAAATTATCGAGGAAGCGAAGATTCTTATGGGCATCTTAAACAATAGGCTTACAAGATGTGTAAGCCATTATAATAAGACTAGCATATAACCCGTCGCGCTTCACTGCGTCGCCATCAGTATAGTGAATTATTACCGTTATCCTTATCGTTATCGTTTCGTTATCGTTATCTATATCGTTATCGTTTTCGTTACCGCCCCATTTCAAATTATGCCGTATTCTATCCTTACAAACCGAGTTTCAAGTCAATCGGATGAAAAATAGTTTTTTGCATGCAGAATTTTCCGGCCATTTTCCTCCTGGGCTGATTTTCCAAAATCGGGAAAACACATGTCGAATTATTTCGCGTATTACGCTTACAAACCACATTTCATGTCAATCGGATGAAAAACAAAATTTTTCCCATACAAACTTTTCCGACGCTTTTCCGGCTTATCCGGTAGGAATTTTCCAAAACCCCGTCTTAGTACGCACTTTCACCACTAATGGAAACTCCTGTCCAAATTTCAGCCTTCTATCTCTTACCGTTTGCGCTCTGCGTTGATTGCCAATCAGTGAATCAGTCAGTGAATCAGGACAAACTGTTTTATATGTAGAGTAGAGTATGTAGATGAAGGAGTATCAAGTCGGCTTTAGAAAGGACTACTCTACGGTGGATAACATATACAATGAGCGCGTTTACCAGCATACACCAATCATCTAACATAAATCATCAATCAACAAAAAAGTGTTTGGCTGCTGGTGAACGTGTTTGATAGAATTTTAAGGCAACAGAGTCATCGATATATTTTTGTTGGCGGAAGTTTTGAATTTTTGGCAACTAATAGCTAAATAAAATTTAGAAAAGACTGTTAAATTTATATGACCGTCGTCAATAGCATCAACTGCTCCTAGAATCCCCTTGAATTTTCCTCAAAACTTTGTTAGCCATTTAAAATTTGTTCTAATCCCGTCGAGAATGTAAACAACAAACTCGAATATCTGATGGCCAGATCTTTTTCCTATTTCAAAAAGGTCATTTAGTAATATGAAGAACACTCCTGTGTTTTGCCAGCAGCCAAATTACGTAACGCTGGGTTTTATTAAGAGTCACTTTCGCTATTAGTTCATCCAGGGCAACGCAAAAAACGGTCGGCAAATGTTCATTTTGATAAAGTATTTAACGGGCAATGAGCTGAGAGTCCTTAACGATGCACGGCACATCATGAAATAATCCTTTAATTTTTCTGTTCAATATTTTTGTACTTCCACAACAATTGAGTACGCGGAGGCTGCTTCTTTTTGAAGAGGCGGCTTTTCAAGTTTTCCGCCACCGCAACAACCGGTAAAGACTTCAGGGCCTTGCACGAATTTCCGTGAGCTACTTGCGAATCCTCGTCCTCTGCCAATTCATTAATTAACAACAAAGAGGTTTCCACATTCATTTTGCATTTGCCTTGACAAAATTACTTGTTTGTTTACAACTGACAGCTGTGTGCTTATCGATAACAAATCACAATCAAGCAATTCTAACAAACTATTTCTTTGATGTATTCACATCTAACACAATCACGAAAATTAGCAATCATGTTTGCACATCATGCCTGTTCACCAGCACAATCTAACAAAAATAGTCGATTTTTTGTCATCGATTTATGCTGGTGAACGCACTCATTCTCTCTCATCTCTTCTCATCTCTTTTGCTCTCACAATTTGTTGTTTTTGCATGCTTGGGTCACTCGTGTACGCGCTGTGATCGTAACCGCCCGCAATAGATCTTTGACTTCGGCAACAAGTACTCGCAGTGACTTGTAGCCGAAGCTTCGAGTCAACTTATGTATTTCTACTATGCAGTATACGAGCTGGCCAATACAATGGGCGTGTTCAGCAGAATAATTGATCCCTGAGCAGGTATCAGAAAAAAATTATGCATCGAAAAGTGTCTGTAGTTGGAGGGAGCAGCATCACTTTAAAGTAGCGTACTATTTGTTTGATACATGCTCCTGTATCATGATACCTCAAATTGACAATTATGAATCAAAGAGCAAGTTGTTCTTCTGCTGAACACGGCCAATGATTCGTCAATACACGATCACTTTTGACTATTTTGTTTTGTATATGCTATTTGAAAATGGTCAACGAGCTTTGAGCTTTAAGTTTACTCGTACCGCGTATGCAGCAAGAGTGATTGAATATACACGTGTAACCTCGCTGCAGTTCTCTGGTCTGAACTAATCATAAAATTTTGTATATATCCGGATTTTTGGTCCGCTTGTCCTTGACCCGTCAATTTACCTGTCTACATTATAAATTTCGCAACTTTTTGGACCGTTGGATTTAACTATTTACGCGTCCACAATTGCCATCTATCACATCTTAATGATTCCCAACTAAAACTCATACAATTTTGCAAGCTTCGCGAAAAATCAAAACTCAAATAATAATTTTAAAAATTTCGCGATTTTTTTAACAGTTCGATCCGCACTTCCTATATTTACCCGTCTACTATTGCCGTCTTAGACTTAATAAGTCTTTATATAATCTTTGGTCATATAAAAGATTGGCAAATTTTGATTTGTTCAATCCACGCCTCTTATTTACCAACGCCTGCGCTTTCGTAAACACTCATATGCAAAATTTGCATATACTGAATATGCAGTTTCTAATGGAAAGTGGGTTATTAAATTAGCATAATTCCAAATTTTCACCTCAATCAAACTTCATTTAAGAAAGTGCATAAAATCCAATGTCTATTGATAAGGTATGCGCTCCTCTCACCCTCAACTGGAAAGGATTGGAACACAATGAGAATCAGCATAATGGATGCTCTTAGACAGAAGACGCATGCGGAACGGATGACGCGGAAAAGATCCAGCCAAACTAGAATATACAGATATCTCGATCATACAGCTGCTCTGGCAACCAGCAAAATTTCATGGGTGATGAAAGCGCGTCTTGACCTTATCAAGTTGTCATCAAATACGTACAACAGACCGGTAAACATGCCGTGCCCACTCTGTAATACCGGAGAAAATGAGGATTTGACGCACTTCTTTGCAAGATGTCCAAGTCTTAAAGATCACAGATGGGCGACCCACCTTCGTAAAAGGAGGAGCTACATGATATCCTAGACGATAAATTGGAAGGGACTGGTATTCTACATTAAAAAAGCTATGCTTTATAGAAAAGAGATTTTGGAAATACTATAATATACAACATTACAAATGAACTAGAACAAATGCCGAACAGCAGGCACATTAGTCTGATATCTTGGAAAGACCAGGGAAGTCAGGCGTAGTAAGCGGGTGCAAGGTGAGGCAAAATGTGCTTGGCCGACGGACGGTTCGTGCAAACCAAGTCGGTTATTATATTCTTAGTTTTATATTCATTTTATTTATTCACAATTTTATTCACCCCATTTCACTCTGTAATTTAAGTTTTATTCAGATTTTGATTAATTACAATTATTATTATTATATAGCTTTTTGTGACTGAAAAGTAACAATATTTCGCTGAAAAATTTCGAGTTGGTACCAATCTTTCACACAAATTCCCTCTAGTGTCAACAAATAGCGAACTGCATGGCTCAATTGAACTGAACTGAATAATCACAACTGAATCCCGCTTTTTTCGACCGAAAGGTACCAGTATTTCGCGCAGTTTTCTTCAAATAGCGTGCTGGTACTCGTTTTTCAGGAAAATTTCTTCTAGGGTCACCAAATAGCGAGCTGAATGGAAGGTCAAAACAGCACACTGCTTTTTTCGACGGGGACTTTCCACCAGTTTTTTCGCCGAGATTTGCATCTAGGGTCACCAAATAGCGGCAGGTCAAAACATTCTCTTAATACCCATATATTTGAACGGGAAAATAACAGTTTTTGGTTTAAATTTCCTCTAGGGTCACAAAATCAAAAGCTGCATAAAAGATTCTGAAGGCTTTTTTTCGCTATTAAAAATCAAATCAAAACTCACCTGGCATACCGGTTCAGCTCGTAGCCCGCATAGTGTTGTTGCCTCTCTTGTGCGTCGGGCTCATCCTCCTCTTCGGGCAATTCGGTGGTCAAACTTTGTGTATTTGGTGGTGTAACAAATGTGCGACTATTCGGACTGCTGGATGTTATCCAAACTGCACCGGAACCTGTTCTCATTTGAACCTCATCCAGGCAGTTGTTGGCGGCACCACCACGGAAGTAGTCCGGCTGCGGTGTTCTCGATTTTAACGAAATGGAGCAATCATTGTACTTGACTTCGGCATATTTGGCCGCCACATAGGCACTGCCATACAGATCATGGTCGCCATTACTCGCAGCTGGACAATTACTGTAAATGGGACTGGGTAGGAAGTCGGGCAAAACCACACGCTTAATGGTCAAGGTGGTAAAGTCCGTGGTGCTGGGTGGCGTAACCGCTGGCTGTGACTCTTTCAGCAACGAGTCCACATTGAAATGCTGCACCGGATGCTGATCGACGGCCAGTAAAATGTCACCCGCTCTCAGTGAGCCGCTGCGATGCGCCGGGCTGCCCATTTTCACATCCGAAATGACCAAGCCGCCGTGACTGGAACCGCTGACACTTAGGCCCAGGCCACATTTGCCAGCGCGCAGCAATTTCACATTAAACACCCCACTGGAGGGCACCACAGCATCCGGCATATCGAACTCCACCTCCAGTTCCAGCCAATTGGCCGGAGCGGTATTGTTCAGGCGATGGGCAGATCCACCCTCGAGCAGTTGACGCATGGCTGTCGTTTCCAGGCTGTACATTTTGTTAATGGCCACAATCCGATCGCCGGGTTGAATGCAACCGCTACGATCTGCCACCGAATCGGATAGAATTTGTGCTATAACCACGGCACGTCCACAGCTGGTGGCATCGCCCAAAACGATGCCAGCTCCCTGACTGCAGTCGAGCAGCACCGGGAAGCTCTCGGCACGACACAGACCCAAGCTGCTTGAATGACCTGCTCCATTGCCATTCACCTCCAAGGGCAGAGAGCTCTTTCTGGCATAGCGCTGGCGCTGCTGTCTTCCTGTTGAAGTGGACTTGCGTGACTCCAGAGTGCTGAAGCTGTACTTGGGACTGCCCAAAGCTGTGTGACCTGTGGAAATGGCATGAGAGCACTTTAGGGAACGTTTTCTTCGTCTTTTCTATTTTCGGCTGCTTTCCTAATGGAAATTAAGTGTGCGGCCCTCCCTCCCTAAAGCCGGCACCCACTGATACTGATGGGCCAAAGCTTTTAGACTGGTGTGAGAAACAATTGGACGACTGACTGCCCACTAATCCTCAGTTCAGCTACCAGCTGTATCCTCCCGCCCCCCCCTCCATCTCCTGCCATGTGAATGTTTATTTGTGTCGATCGTGTGGATCTAGAATTTATGGTCCAAGCAATCACATTGTGTCAACCCCCAAAGTGAATCGTTTTGCCATCTGTGTGCGTGTGTGTTTGCTTAACAAATTGACGAGAAACATACAAGCAAGCACAATTGATTGAATCAAGCGAGGGTGGATCGAAGCAGTTTTAAACTATAACAGAGAAAAACAACTTGTTGAAAGCATTCAATTGAGATTTTATAAAATTTATGTCAACCTCATGGACAAATACTGGGTTCAGGTCTCTAAATTTGGTTCATTTTGATTCGGAACAACTATTTTCATGCTTCAAGAACTTTTAGGGATGTTATTGTACAGCTCTACGAAATATGTATCTTATATATTTAAGTTTTTCTCACTAGAACTACTTTTTCGGCCTGTAGTTCTTATGGCAGGTATATGCTATAGTCAACCGATTTGGCTCAAACTTATCAGAGTTATGTAAAAGCATATTATATTAATACATTTTAAGGTTGAGAGCGATGGCATTGAAAACAAAAAAGTTTTTCTAACTAAGACTTTTTTTCAGACATATCTTTTGTATGGCAGCTATACTATATAGTTGTCCGATTTTAATGAAACTTGCTGAAATTATGAAAAAGCATAGAAAACTTATGAATACGAGGATTTGGGGACGTTTGCATTGCAAACAAAAAAGTTTTTCTCATT
The DNA here is from genome assembly GCA_037044535.1 of Lordiphosa magnipectinata. Classification (NCBI taxonomy): domain Eukaryota; kingdom Metazoa; phylum Arthropoda; class Insecta; order Diptera; family Drosophilidae; genus Lordiphosa; species Lordiphosa magnipectinata. The sequence goes on along the minus strand of JBAMBO010001764.1, from coordinate 2,740 downwards.
AAAACTAGTTTTTCGACCGATCATTCCTATGGCAGCTATATGCTATAGTCATCCGATTTGGATAAAATTAAGCAGAATTATGTAAAATCATATAATATTGCTAAGTTTTAAAGTTCGGGAGCGATAGCATTGAAAACAAAAAAGTTTTTCCTACTAAGACTTTTTTCAAGACCTAACTTTTGTATGGCAGCTATACTATATAGTTGTCCGATTTTAATTAAACTTGCTGAAGTTATGAAAAAGCATAGAAAACTGATGAATGCAAGTTTTCGGGACGTTTGCATTGAAAACAAAAAAGTTTTTCTCACTAAAACTAGTTTTCCGACCGATAGTTCCTATGGCAGCTATATGCTATAGTAGTCCGATTTGGATCAAATTTAGCAGAATTATGTAAAATCATATAATATTGATAAGTTTTAAAGCTTGGGAGCGATAGCATTGAAAACAAAAAAGTTTTTCTAACTAAGACTTTTTTTCAGACATATCTTTTGTATGGCAGCTATACTATATAGTTGTCCGATTTTAATGAAACTTGCTGAAATTATAAAAAAGCATAGAAAACTGATGAATGCAAGTTTTCGGGACGTTTGCATTGCAAACAAAAAAGTTTTTCTCACTAAAACAAGTTTTTTTACCGATTGTTCCTATGGCAGCTATATGATATAGTCATCCGATTTGAATCAAACTTAGTAGAATTGTGTGGTGGCATAAATTATTGGTCAGTAACAAGTTTAGTAGCGATAGCATTGAAAACAAAAAAGTTTTTCTAACTAAGACTTTTTTTCAGACATATCTTTTGTATGGCAGCTATACTATATAGTTGTCCGATTTTAATTAAACTTGCTGAAGTTATGAAAAAGCATAGAAAACTGATGAATGCAAGTTTTCGGGACGTTTGCATTGAAAACAAAAAAGTTTTTCTCACTAAAACTAGTGTTTTTACAGATTGTTCCTATGGCAGCTATATGATATAGTCATCCGATTTGGATCAAATTTAGCAGAATTGTGTAAAATCATACAATATTGATTAGTTTTAAAGTTTGGGAGCGATGGCATTGAAAACAAAAAAGTTTTTCTAACTAAGACTTTTTTTCAGACATATCTTTTGTATGGCAGCTATACTATATAGTTGGACGATTTTCATAAAATTTGGTGGAATTATATGAAAGTATAGAAAACTGATGAATGCAAGTTTTCGGGACGTTTGCATTGAAAGTAAAAAAGTTTTTTTCACTAAAACTAGTTTTTCGACCAAGCGTTTTAATGACAGCTTTATGCTATAGTCGTCCTATCCGGCCGGTGCCGACAAATGTACAGCGTATTTATACTAAAAGAAGACTTTGTGCAAAGTTAGTTCACGATAGCTTTAAAACTGATAGCATAGAAACAAATGGATATATATCGCTCACTTACTTCAACACTGGCATAACTCAAAAAATTCGATTTTGGGAAAAACGCTTTTAAAGTTCTCAATAGATTTAAGCACGAGAAAATAGTTTCTTTTGTTTCGAGTTAATCTAGTAAAATGTTAACAAATAAAAATGCACATTGTAAAAATATGAAAATATGATGTTTTAACTGAAAGCCGAAGGATATTTGAGCAATATCAACTGCAGGACAACTGAGATATGACGCTCTTGCATTAACATGAAAATTAACCTAAAAAATGATATGGCGAGATATTCTCATATTACATAAAAATTATAAGAGATATCAATATGAAAATTTTACACAATATAGAACACGATACAGCGAATATTTCTGCATCACTAAGACAAAAATCGTATTTTTTGAGTTATGCCAGTTTTGAAGTAAGTGAGCGATATACTTTATGTGGTCGAAGATGCTTACTTCTATGCATTCTGTGAAGTTTGGCTTCGATCAAAGCATTTTTATGCGTACCTTCCATGCCAATGGTAAAGAGCCTCTTTTTTTCAAACAGTTTTAAGTAAAGCTTCTCTATAAACTGACATTTTTGTGTATTTCAGTTTTCTTAAGTTTGTTTTGTAAATCGAAAAGTTTTGCCGTTTGAAAACCGGTGTCGTATGAGTCCGTGAAATGAAAAGAAAATGGGAAATTTTGCTAGAGATAACAACTTCCTCCTTATGAACCAATTTTTGGACTTTTTTGGGGTCGCTCTTGTAAAGGTACAATTCGGCTTAAACCAAAATTTCAAAATCAGCATCAGTCCACACGGAATTATAAGGTCTTGCAACGTCGTAACTCTGCCATGGATTACAGCGACATGACTTTTTATAGGCAACAAATTTCAGCCGTTTTACAAGCGACATAGCGTCGCGCGAAACTATGACGTCTTGAAACGACATAGTGCCTTACAAACAACATAGGCCGTGTTCAGCTAAACAACTTGCTCCCTGATCAAGTATAAATTTGCAATTATCTTAACACTGAACTCGCGAGATGCGGCATCATAATAGCCAATTTGAGGTATCATGATACAGGTGCATGTATCAAAGAAATAGTACGCTACTTTAAAGTGATACTGCTCCCTCCAACTGCAGAAACTATTCGTTACAACATTTTTTTCTGATACCTGCTCAGGGATCAATTATTCTGCTGAACACGTCCATAGTTCCACGCAAAATGAGGCAACGACATATAATTCCGCGCAATGCTAACCGCGAGACAATGTCGTTTTAGTGCGGAGCTGTTTCGTTTGTAAACCGGGTAAATTTGTTTCATACCCCTCAGTCAAAAAAATATTGTGACGATCCGTGGT
>JBAMBO010001763.1:0-138836 GCA_037044535.1 Lordiphosa magnipectinata | reverse complement strand
TGAAAATCAAGAATTTTTGATGACAAAAGTTCGGCAAGATGACATTTTCTTGAATCTAAAAAGCAAATACTGAAATTAAGCAAGGATTTGTTGTGAGTTTGAAAATCTTGCTTCAAATCAAGCATGATCAATTCTCCATTCAGTATCCATGTATTTTTTTTTTCCAAGAAGCATTAAAAAGTTTAGAATTTATTATCAAACAAGTTTTCAATTCCACTTTCACAAAAATTGTGTGATTTAAAATCGGTTTTAGTACTAGATTTGGTCTATAAATCACAAGACTATTTAGGAAGTGAAATTGAGAACATGCCTGTATATAAACCTTCTTATTCTTTTTCGTTTATATATCAAGGCTGCAAACCTGTAAAATTTTGGTGAAGGTTCGGTCCGGAGGCTCAAACCCGTGGTAAAGTGTGACGTTTTGTTAGCGGACCGCTTCCTGTTCTAGTCGAACCTAAAGTTTTGGTTTGAATCTGGATTTATATATTGTTAAATAGTTGACAGATTTTTGCCTCAACATTCGGTCAACATTTAGACATATATTTGTTTAGAAGAAATTACCCAGCTATGTATGTAAGTCGACTGGACTACATTACTTATTGTTATCATTCATAGGTGTTTCAAAAGTGCCTGCTCTTTGAATTTTGGAAGCCTCACCTTCTACGTACATACCCAGCTAGCATTTTTTGAAATTTCTGATCACATTTGAGTCTTTTTAGAGTCCTCTTCCCGATAAAAATAGTCATAAATTATACTTTTGACGGGAGAATATGGTACCCAAGCCGAGAATCGTCTTAAAGGATCGTTTATAACCTGTTTTTCTCATCAGTTTTGACTCAATTTCGAGTCATATTTCCAATCATTTGCGTCCAGATTACCAAGCTATGTATGTGAGTCAAGTCAATTTGAATCACATTTCTTTTGTTATCATTCATAAGTCTTTCAAAAGTGCCTGCTCTTTGAATTTTGGAAGCCTAACATTCTACATACAAACCCAGCCAGCATTATATGAAATTTCTGAACACATTCGCTTTTTTCCGAGTCCTCTGTCTGATTTTAATAGTCATAAATGATACATTTGTCGCGAGAGTATAGAACCCTAGCCGAAACTCTTCTTGAAGATTCGTTTATTGCCCGTTTTTCGCATAATTTGCAAGTATTTTTTGAGTAGTATTTCAATAATGCATATGCATGGTTTCAATATAAAGTGAGAGCGAAAATTGCTTAAAAAATTTTGCTCCTTTACCCAATCAATTGTCTTCTCGTCTTCAAGCACTTTTTGTACTACATTGAAGGCATTTTCATTTAGCAAATGTTTTCTTCTCTGCCAAAAAATGTCTCTCTCAAACTTTTCAATCAACCCCCGCTAGTAGTCTATAGTTATTGCCATGCTATTGTTTCAGCCGCCTTTGTTGTTGTCTGCTTCATTAGCTGTGACGCCCGCGCTAGACCTTCGCTGTGCCGCATTTGGCCAGAGCCTTGACTCGATCGGTTCGACTCGATAGCCAAATATAAATTGTACTTACCACGTCGCGCCAAAGCATGAGCCGGCATGATCTGCATTTGTGTATAGCCCCGTCCTGTGCTGGTATCCAATATGGTCATTACCTCATCGGGACTGTAGGCTGCATGCTCAATCATGGTGTCATCGATGGAGAGCACCTGATCGCCCACCGATAACGCGCCGCAACTATTACAGAACGAGATTTATGAGTCAAGGGAGCCAGCTGATCGTCTCACTCTACTCACCGATCTGCAATACTGGCCGGTAAAATGCTGGCTATGTAAATTCCCGCCGGCGTCACCTCGTCCATTTTGTCCAAACTGGAGGATGTGGTGCCCGAGGCAGCTGACCCAGCACTTGTATAATTACACAGCACCAAGCCCAGTTTATCATTCATGGGACGTTCAATCTCAATTAGCAGTGGGCCCATGGAGAACTCCACACTTTGCACCACAGACACATCATACTCAATGGTCAGGTTGGTATAGCCAGACACATGACCGCCACACTTGATGATCTGCTGGGCCTCCGCCAGAGTTTTGCCTATAAGCGAGACCTGGAAATTGGACAGTGAGAGAGAGAGAGCGTTAGCTTGTCCCGGATGGTTCCTTTTGTGTTCCTTACATTATCGACGCGCAGCAAACGATCGCCTGGCTTAATTCGTCCTGTTTTGTATACGGGGCCATGGGGCCTGACATGGGTCACAATCAGCGGATAGTCAGCGCCACCGCGCAGTGTAAGACCCAAGCAACCACTTTCCCGCTCCACGGTAATCTGAGCCAATTTCGAGGTAACACAGAGACTATTCTGGGAAACTGCTGTAACAAAACGAATGGGGGGAGGGGGGGGGTTTGGGATTGGTAACACCAGATATAACCAAACTACTTACTGTACTCCGGCAGCGAGTATTCAATCTCCACAATGGCGGGACCAGCATCAACTCCATTAACACACAGCATGTTCATGATTTTCTGATTACTAAGGCCAATTGTGGAGATGCCATCGATTTGATGCAGACGATCGCCAGGCGCCAAGAAATCGGCTGCATGACCCACTGGACTGAGGGCGCCCACAACAGGTGGATAGGATAAATCATTGCGCTCTGTGGGTGGAGAAATGGTGAAGGGTAAACAAAATGTTCTAGGGAACCAGATTAGCTATGACCACCCAGGGTAGCATTTCATTCAAATTGAAGCTTAGTAAACAGACAAACTTAGCGCACGGTCCAGTGTGACTGTGCGACGGCAAAAACACCACCCTCCCACATCAAAATACCACCAAATGTGAAACGGTCACACTGCGCAGATTTACATGTATTTCAAATTTTGTTAATGGTTTGTTTTTTGTTGGAGGATATATGGAATGCAGAATTCATGGGCAATGCAATATCTTACCGTTGCACACTGGGAAAGAATCGAAAAATAGTTGGTAGATATTAATATCATCGTTGTCTTTGGTTTAGAACGTGTCAAAATCAGTACTGGGGGGTTTTTGGATACTCTGATTCCATTTCTGGCATTAATGTCTAAAAAGAATCAAATTCTGTAACATTTTATAGGTTTTTGAGTGCTCCGATTTCATTTGTGGCAAAATGTTTCTAATCGGTGGCTGACTCATGGGAAGTTGAGTAGTTTTTGGTGAACAAAATTGTTCTTTAAACTGAACAAGTTGGTCTTCAATTGTTCATTTTTGTTCAGCAAGTCTTTTTCAGTCTATCTTGTTCAGTCTGTCTTGCTCTGAGATGTTTTAAGAGCTGTTCAGTCTCTTTGTTCTGAATCTCTTGCTCTGTGAATTGTTCCGTCTGCCTTGCTCTGAGAATTGTTCTCAGTCTTGCCCTGAGAGCTGTTCCGTCTATCTGTGTGTTGTTCTGTGGGCTTTACCATGGCGTAGTTATACAAGGTGAAGTCATTGAAGTAGGCTGCCTTTTTTTTGGGGTACCAGTTGAATGATGATGATGAGTTGTACCATGATACAACTACAACAGGTATGGCGCTCAGCCAAATTTTGAATTAAGCGCTTTTGTGCGAGAGTGACGCACATTCACACAAATTAGGACAAAAAAGCCATCCCACCCGACCAAAAGTTCGCGAGCGAAACTCAAAGCGAATGAAAAACGAATAAAACATTCGTTTACGAATTCGCCAGACATTCGTTTATGATACTTGTGTCGCTCAGTTTGTGGCAGGCAAACATTCATACGCGAACATTCGCAACCGAATTCGCGCGCGAATGTTGAAGCGAAAGTTTAATGAATTTAATTTTCATTCGTTCCTAAAATTAATTTTCTAATAAAACTTGAAATTGTAAATTTTTATAAAATTATATATAAATTCATGGCCTTGTCTCCCATTGCAACTGCTTCCACGCATTTTATTTTCTTAAGGAAAAATGCTTTGCTTTGCATATAAAAATGAGTTGATTCCTTCTGTTTGGCATAATTTCAACACTAAAACAATTAACAAATACACAATAACACTTAAGACAATACAATCATGAAGCCTTAAACTACATAAAACAATAATTGTTTACCGATTAATTAATTGACGCTCGGCAGTTTGACGCCTAAGTATGTATGTATAAGGGCTTCAAATACATACTGAAAATGCAAAGTCAAAGTCAAAGTCCAGCAACCGAATCATTTTTCTACCTGCTGCAGAGAGAAGCAAGATAAAAGGGAACTTCCAAAAAGTTTCGCTTAAACTAAACAAAATACGAATAATGATCTTCGCGAAACTTTCGCTTGAAGCGAACCTTCGCTTGTGAGTCGGGTGATACTTGTGTCGCTCAGTTTGTGGCAGGCAAACATTCGTTCGCGAACATTCGAAAACGACTAATTGATTGACGCTCGGTAGTTTGCTAAGCCGAGGCTAAGGGCTTCAAATACATACTGAAAATGCTAAGTCAAAGTCCAGCAAACGACGGCGACGCGGCGTTATTTTCAGTCATTTTCTACCTACTGCGGAGAGAATCAAGATTCAAAAGGAACTCACAATGAGTTTCGCTAAAACTAAACAAAATACGAATAATGTTCTTCGCGAAACTTTCGCTTGTGTGTCGGGTGGGAATATAGAAACAACAGCAACAATAATTTGAAATTCCGACGGAAAGACAAAAACAAAAACAGAAAAATTCGTGCGCTCACACAACCTTTCGCCATAGACCTAGAACAAGTGAACAAGAACAACTGAACAGGTGAACACAAGTGATCAATTGTACAAGAACAAGTGAACAAGTGAGCGATTTGAGTGAGTTGACTCACTTAGAAAAAAAGAACAAGTGAACATGTGTTCAGCGAAATGAACAACCTTTACCCAACATTAATTTGTGCTTGCTGTTCTTTGACAACTTCATTATGCTTTATGCTTCGGTACTTTTGAAAATATACAAGCCTGTTCTACTTTTCGAAATCGATTGATCGGAAAAGAGTTGAGATTTCCAAAATAAAAACGAGAGCGTAAGTTAAAGTCGGCTCTAACCGACTTCGATATACCCGTTACTCATGGAAACAAATTTTTAATAGCCTTCCTGGGGTCCTGTCCACCTGAGGTGGGTCAGCCGAAAAGTATGCAACATTTTTTAACTCGGCTATTTATTATCCGCCAGATATTAATAGACATTTGGCAATTACTAAATCCAACATAAATGACTCCAAATTCATCACGATAAACAGATCAGACAACAAAACTTTTGAAAACGTATCACCTTTCCTAATAAGACAGTCGGTCAAGCCCGACTATTACATACTCTGCACCCTTAATGTCGCAGCTCGAATTTGGTCACGAGTCAGGCGGCCAGTTAACACACAACGCACAACGCAGTGCGCTCTCTAAGTCTCTCTCTCTCTCTCTCTCTCTCTCCTCTCTCACTAAGATTGCTGCTGAACGCAATGCTTAGGTTATGGGTGGGGTGGGTGGTGGGTGTTAACTGACCGTTTTTTGCTCATAACTTGAGTATCGTTCATCAGATCTTTATCATTCCTTCAGCAAATCGATAAATAATTTTGAGTACTAGATATCTCTAGAAAATACGAACCATCTATCATCAAAACTGTAGGAGATATAACGTTTTTTCCAAATTGCGGGGGCGTGAGGGGGCGTGGCAAAAATTGAAAATAAACTTGATCTGCGTGCAGACAAAAGGAGTCTACATTTCAAATTTGGTTGCTCTAGCTCTTCTAGTCTCTGAGATCTAGGTGTTCATACAGACAGACGGACGGACGGACGGACGGACGGACGGACAGACGGACAGACGGACAGACGGACAGACGGACATGGCTATATCGACTCGGCTGTTGATACTGATCAAGAATATATATACTTTATATGGTCGGAAATGATTCCTTCTGCCTGTTACATACATTTGCACGACTTTAGTATACCCTTTTACTCTACGAGTAACGGGTATAACAAAGATTTCGGCGAACAAAAGCGATATGCTCTGCCAAATGTGAATATATCAAGATTAAATTTTGTAATGCGAGAACACCAAATCAGACTTGGAGAGAACTAAAAAGCTTAGGTGTAGGGAAGGCAAAGCCTCAATTAAAATCAGACTTGGATGTCGAGAAACTCAATGCAAGATTTGTAAATTTGAATGTACCTGCAGCAACCCAAAACTTGTACCTGTATGCTTTACCCCTATGTGATAGTAGTTTTAGTTTTGAGTGTGTAAATTCATGTGATGTTCTTGAATGTGTCCTAAAAGTGAAATCAAATGCAGAAGGCTTAGACAAAGTTAATCCAAAATTCTTGAAAATATTACTTCCCATGCTTCTTGATCATATCACCTACATATTTAATACGATTTTCACATCTGTATTTCCTGATTGTTGGAAAGTTGCTAAAATTATACCCATTCCAAAAGATAAAAACGAGTTCAGACCAATCTCTATTCTTCCTTTTTCAGATTCAGACATTTCTCTCAACCAATTCTTAGTTAAGCCAACTACAATTTGGTTATCAAAAGTTCGGCTGAAATGTTTTGTAGAATAAAGATTCAAAAATTAAACAATTAACAATTCCACTTCCACATGGTTCGATCGAAATCGAAAACAACTAATTTTACAAATTCTATCGTTTAGGATCGACCGGAATGGGCACTACCTCGGGAAATGTCAAGTTAAGTTATATTGTATAGATTAGCAATAGGCACTCAATGGCCAGTTACGCCTGGTAATCCTGTCAAAACACAATTCCTTGCGAAAAAATAACAAACTACAAGCACCGCGACTTGAATATTTGGAGTTGAAAAATGAAATTGTTGTAGGTTTTGGGGCTTAACACTGGTATATATTAGCGGTGGGCACGTCCTTGCTCTCATTGTAGCGAGACTTTTTTGGAAACTGGCGTCGAAATGTGTAACAACAACAAAGGGCATGCGAATAGGCGCACGGCGCCGGCAAGACAGGTACAGTGTGTTTTTTTGTATCCCATTTTGTACCCACCGCTGGTAAAGATGATCGATATTTAAAATAAGGATTTTTTGTAAATTTCGATATCTTATATTATCAATTTTGTTATTTTGTAGAGTTCATTGCCTCTTTCCTGGTACATGTAGCTTTTCAAACCGTCTCCATCTCGCTTTGCCTTTTAGAGCTCTGGAGGGGGGTAAAACTTAAAAAAAAATTAAATAGGGTATCGTTTCATACGTTTTGAGTTGCTCCATTTCATTTCTGGCTTTATTTTTCCGATTGGTTGGGAGGTGACTGGGGCACTCATACAACTTGTCCGATTTGGACAGTTTTTTGTCGCTAACATTCTGGCCCAGTTTCGATAAGATCGGTCAATTTTTAGATGTAGCTCCCATACAAAATTAATAGCTAAAAATATGTGATTATATACATAGCCTTCGCATAGCACGCATCTGCTTAGAATAATGAAAAATTGGCTTCTAGACTTTAGGTTCCTTGACTGTGGAACACCCGATCATGGAACCTTCAAAACTGTCAATTTCCGATCTCAGGGGTTTATTGGCTACAGTTTAAGCAACTTAATGCAACTGGATTACAAGCTAAGTTTGTAGAAATGGTTTGAGTAGAATTGGTTTCGAATTACAACAATCTATGATATTTGTAGTACTTTTGCTGCTGACATTTCGACGGGTCAGTGTCGGAAAAATGACAAACTATGTTTTCTGTTCAGTTGTTTCTGTCTGTCAAGTTAGCGCCTGTGACTGTCAAGTTAGCGCAGCCATGAGCATTCCGACGGGCATAAACGGCTTGTCAGAAAATTTCGAAAGCTTTCCGACACCCTTTTTATACGCGTTACTCGTAGAGAGAGCACACTTAAGTCATGCAAATGTATGTAACAGGCAGAAGGAAGCATTTCCGACCATATAAAGTATATGTATTCTTATTCAGCATCAGCAGCCGAGTCGATACAGCCCTGTGCGTCTGTTAGTCTTTATGTACACCTAGAACAGAGCTAAAGCAACCAAATTTGAAAAGTAAACTCCTTTTGTCTGACAAATCGATTAAGTTTAGTTCTGAGTACTAAGCTTGAACATTTTCAATGTCAAAAAGTGCTTTATGAATGAAAATACTTGATTTAAGTATACAATTTTTCGTGCCGAACGCTTCAATGAGGGTTTGTCGAGAAGAGTGAGGCCAAAATGTGAGAGTGCGAAAATAAAGTGATGCAAATCAGCTCTGACCATAGATTGAAAAGCTGTTTGCTCTCTTGGCATAAGCCTCGAAAACGCGAAATGTGTTCAGCGTGGTTTTACTAACTCTCTTGCTCCCCTATGAAAATGAAAAAAAATTCTTAAAAATTTCAGATTTGCCTTTTGCCAATTTGACCAGGTATGTATATCTCCGACACTTTTGTAGCACAAAGACCTCGTTCCAGACGTAGCTTTTGCCTTGGCTTCTATTTCAATTTCCGCCTCTGCAACGTTCTGCAGCTCTGTCAGCAACTCATCATCCAACACAGGCGGCGGCGGCGGCGTCGGCGTCTCCTTCTACTCGTAAATCGAGGCAAAATAAAAATCCAACCGTCTCTGGTCTCTGTTTGGTATGACAAACTATGCTGCTGCTGCTGCCCGGTTGGCACAGTGCCAGCCAAAAGAAACTGTCCCCACCCCCCATTTAGCCCAGACGCGACGCTTTTTTGTGACAAAACCCAAACGCCACCATGCTGACGTCAGTCGACGACGACAACGACGACGACGACCCTAGTGCTAAGGTTAACCCCCCAAAAATGGACCCTTGCCCAGAGTAGGCCGCACATCCGCATGTTCAGATTTCTTAAGATTTCTAGACAAAACATATAGAGATGATTATTATGTCTGGCTCCCCCGCCTGGGTGGGTGGGGCCTATGCGGTTGGCAGCGATGATTTATTTTTTTTTTTGGCGGCGACGCTTTAGTCCCGTTATCGACGACGCGACGCGTTCCGCATTCAAATCATGTCGTTGCCGAAACTAGAACCGCAAATTAAGACAAAAACACATAAAAAGCTGCAATCATATAAATCACCAATTGAGCCACGAGAAATTCTTGCTATAGCCAAACATATGTAGACAGGCAATACATATTACCCTCTCTCTCTCTCATGCGGGAACATGCATTCTAACCTTGGGCTAGAGAAAGCCCTGACAGGGCGTGGGTGTTGTGGGAGTGAAAAGAAAGTCTTTGCTCTTGCATTTGCATTCTGGCTAAGAAAAGAAAACACTCATTTGTCAAAGTTTAAATGATTTACCTTGAATGTGAATCATTAATGAGGGGGGATCGACATTTGTTGTTAGCCCAAGAAGTACAGCACCCACAAAGGATGTTTAGATTTAAATTCATATTTATATATTGCGAGTTTGGTAAAGAAATGAAAGCAAAAGCACTAACATTGCCTTTGAGGGCGCACGCACACATGCGTCTGAAAGATGAACTGACGGCTGACGACGAAATAAACTAACGTGCTTGATTGATTCCGCAAAGCTGAGCTTACAGTGCTTGTTGTACACAATTGCATGCACGGAGCGTGGTTATTTGTTAAGATCAGCCTTAAGTTGTTAATAATGAGAGTAGGCCATGTATGCCTAATTACTTCACACGTGTGAATCGTTTGCCATCGATTTATGCTTATTCGACAAGTTGTTTCTTTTGTTTGTAGCTTAAAGGTCGCAAGTGGGCAACCCCACAATGTTGCTCTTATTCGGCAGGAGCTGATTGGTAGTGCCAAGTCTAGCGAGGTGGTCGGCCATCTCGTTGCCTTCAATGTTGCAGTCACCCAAACCAGATTGATTTTAAAGTGCTGAGCCATCTACAATGATCAGGAAGTCGAAATGAAGTTTCGATCCCAAGCTCTGGACTGAAGACTCCTCCTCCTAACCTGTCCATCCAATTTGGTGCCATCATTGCAGAAACTGGACAAAATAATGGGCGTAATTGACAAACTAAAATTAAAATTTTAATAAAAATCAAAACAAATAAAGAGATTTCGAAGAAGAACAGATGAGAGAAAACAAAAAGTTCAAAATTAAACTTTGATTTCAAAGTAAACAGATGTTGGGTTATGTTCTTTGACAAAATGGGTCTAATAAAGGTAGACGAAGTGTCGAACGAAATCACTGTGCCATATTTTCCAAAACTGATATCTGCAACAATGAAAAAATAAAGAATAATAAATGAAATGTTACGACCTGCTGGCACAGCAGCCGAAACCAAACTGAAACACTAAACCAAAACTGTCAGCTTCATTGACTTTTGGCCTACTTGGATTTGTTTTTTTTTTTTTCAAATTATTAAAAGTGAATTTAGTTCTTTCGGCCTACTTGGATTTTTTTTTTGAAATTACTAAAAGTGTTCGAGGTGGAGAGCAAAATCTGGTCCGACCACATGCCTATAGTTCTGAAAGTCGCAATCTTGGGATCAACAACACCGGAGAAGAAACTTAAATTGTTGCCGAAATTATCATGGAGCAATCAAAATTGAGAACGAGTACAGGAAAATTGGTTCAGAGAAACATTGTAGTTCGTATCCGGACGAGCATAGCAAAGCTGGAAAAAAGAGGCAAATAGGCTGGCTATGTCACAATCATTCTCAGCATTGGCATTATTGAAATGAAGTGAAGAGGGGAATTGTGAGGAGTTACGTTTAGAGCGGACAAAATCATAGAACTTTTTGGGGTCATTAAGAAAGTCCTGCTTATACCTGAGTAGGTAATTGCTATAACAATCCTCATTATGCTGTTAAAATTCAGAACGAGCCACCTCATATTTGGCGAAGTCAGTCTGCGATCCAGAGCGCTTAAATTTTTTAAACAGTCGAGACTTTTTATTTTTTAGGCTAGTCAATGGCCGCGTGAGCCTTAAAGGAGGGCGAGAAGAAGTAGGAGGATTAGCGCGAGGAACGCAGATATTAAAAATTCCAAAAAGAGCGTCATAAAAAGCACAAGAAGCACCGTCTACGTCCCTAAAATGGTCAAGAAAGGACCAGTCGTACTGAGAGAGTGAGAGATTTAGAACAGAGAACAGTCTGCTTTTTGAAAGCAGAATGCGAGGTGAGGTGGGGACGTCAATAAAGCAGTGGCGGGCTTAGACACTTCCAAATCAATTAGAAGGATTGGATGATATGAGTCTTCGGGAACAGATAATGGAACGGATTTACTGACTGTTGAGCAAGATCGATCAGAGGTAAAAACTAGATCCAGAACTTTGTTCTTACAGTTTAGTACAGAGTTGATCTGACCAAGCGATAATTCAGCCATGCAGTCCACGAACTCATTACTTTCCAGAGGGTACAGAGTGGTTGGATCATCAGAAATGGTCCAAGATATGTTAGGGAGATTAAAGTCGAATTATACATACAGTCGATTAATACAGAGGGCCAATCAGATTTTACAGCAATTAATACACCCCCACCACGACGGCCAAGGCGATCCTTTCTGTAAATTGTGAAACTATCAGTGAGAATTTCACTATTGCAAATATCGGGACTGAGCCAGGTCTCGCTAAGTGCAATAATGTCGACATCACAAGACACACTTTTAGTATAGAGTAAGACCAGCTTACTTCGAAGCCCGCGAACGTTCTGGTAAAGGAGGAAAAAGGTCGTATTGAGTTTTTTGAGGCTGACGAAATAGGCAAATTGTTGAAACGAGATCTACGACTAGGCCTATTTACAAATTCGTGAACCACGGAATGTTCAGGCCAGAAAGATTGCTCGAGTACTCTATCAAAGTACGCCTCAGGTACTAGAATCTTAAACGAGATAATACCACGTATAGTTTTAGAGTTAGTTTTTGAGACCACTAGACCAGGTGAGGCATTAATGTTAAGCCTTGAACAGATATGGGTCATGACGAGATCTTCCGTTGCCGATGGCACAAGGCGCGTCAAATAAATAACTACACAAAACAATATAACGAATTTCTTAATATTTGGAAAAGTCTGAAAGTAAAATTGAAGGCAAATTAAAACTATGAAAATTATTAACAATTATCGTTCAGCTTCTTGCTGTTGCGTATTAATCAATTAAATTCGAGGACCTCATAACATGGATGGAATTATGGGAGCCGATTTGAACATTTATTATAGGCCGGCTGACAAAAAAATCGCTTGGCGGTGGTTCAGATTTTGTAAAGTATTATTTGTGTTGAGCCGAACCGATAGCTTGGATCAGGCTTAGGGGTTCACTTAATTTGTTTAAAGTTCGGCTAGCAGTGACGAAATGAATGGACGCAATATGACCGAATTCCGGTCTTAAGCTGGTTCGGTTCAAAACTGTTTTCGGACATGTTCGTTTTACATTTGTTTTTTGGTTTTCATTGAAGTCAAAGTTTGTTTTAGCCGGTTCGAGGTCAACACGGTTAATAATTCCATATAATCAACACAAATCAACAGAATAATTACAACTTTTGGGAATAGCAATGGTATGTTCGTTCAGCGCTCCCTACAATTCTCCCATCAGCGAACTTGTTGCTTTGCAAACTTCGTTTTTATACAACTTGTGTTGGACGAATAAAGACTTGGGGATTTCAATGGTGTTGAATTGCAGCCCGCTATTATGCTATGGTTTTTTGAAGGTTTTTGTCTTACCAATTCAGTTATTCAGTGTTTCAGTTAAGTTACTATGTTTAACTCGTTAATGCTCTCTTTCAATGAACTCGATAGAATTTCTTCAGTTAAATACTTTAAACGCTTTTTTTGATAGTGCGATTTTGGAAAGTGTACTAACTTTCGAGGTGGAGAGCAAAATCTGGTCCGACCACATGCCTATAGTTCTGAAAGTCGCAATCTTGGGATCAACAACACCGGAGAAGAAACTTAAATTGTTGCCGAAATTATCATGGAGCAATCAAAATGAGAACGAGTACAGGAAAATTGGTTCAGAGACGCGTTGTTAGGAACCTGAAAATTGAAAATCAATACTTAACAATTGTGGAAATCACAACGGCAATCAAAACAGCAGCACGCAGCAATGCACGAGCAACGCCTCAGTACATTTTAACAACAGGTGGTTTAATTGGAAATTCTATAAGAAGCGACAGACTGTGTTTGCCGCGTTGGACGCCTTCAGAATATCAGGGTTGGCAGAAGATACAAGGCTCTATGTGTTAAAAGCAAACTCGAATAGGACCAGAATCTTGAAGCGCGAATAACTCTGATAAGAGATAGCAAAGAATGGTGGAAGATAGCCAGAGAAATCAGAGGAATTGCCCCAAAAATAGGGACCGAAATTGCTGCATGGGGGAATTTAAAAGTCATTTCAAAAACCTTCTTAACCCGGAACAAAGCGCTATGAACATTCACTATGCACCGACTTATGTTAAGGATCCAGACCTAGATACAACTGCTACAATGGAGGAACTTGACATTGCACTAGCCAAACGCCAAGCCAAACAAAGCACCAGGAGAAGACAGAGTCTCCTACGAGTTTTTTAAAAACGCCCCCAACGAGCTGCTTGAAGAGTTGGTGATTATATACAATAGAGAACTTAATAGTAACTGTCTCGAAAAAAGTTTTATTAATAGTATAATCTTGCCAATTCATAAAAAGGTATCGTGGTATTATCTTTTATGCTTCTAATGAGTATACTTACGACCAGACTAACAATGTGGGTAGAAAAGCACAACAAATGAGCATGTGTGTTTTGACGCCCCCCTGGTTTAGATAGATTGTCAGTAACCCTGCAAACATTTTATCGGGTTACTTACTCTATCGTCAAAAAGAGAGTTTGGCGATAGTTTGAGGGGAGAGTTTTCTGTAGTTTGGCGATTTACAAAAACAAAATACATACGGTATTGCATTCTTAACATACAAGGGATAAATAAGCGATATGTGATATGGCGGTACATTGGCGATATATCGCTAAAATATCGCCTTGAAGATATGAATGCGATTCTCGTCGCCAATTTTAATTTATACTATTTATATGGGCCGAGAGGGAATTCGTTCTTGAGAATTACAAGATTCCATACAAGTAACACATATACATATACTTTTTTTTATTGCCAGGAAGAATCGCTTTTTTATCGCCAGGAAGAATTGCTTTCTTATCTCCAGGAAGAATCGCTTTCTTGGCACACTTCTTCCTGAAGGGAGATAACTATGCGATATCGCCAGAGATAAGCGATACCTACTGGAAGAATCGCATTCTGATCTTGCGCGATAAAAAATGTTTGCTGAGAAGACGGGTAAATAGACTGGTAAACGGACAGGTAAATAGGAGGTGTGTAGATCAAATGGTCAAAAAAATCGCGAAATTTGCCAAATTTTATTATGAGTTTAGGTAATCCTGAAGCTTTAATAGTTGGAAATTGTGGACAGGGAAAATATTAGGTGTAGGAGTGTAGATTATCAAGAAAACGGGCAAATAGACGGGTTAACGGCAGGGCAAATAGGAGGTGGCGATCAAATGGTCCAAAAAATAAAGCAAAATTTGCAAAAATTTGGAACATTGTGAGAAGTGCACAAAAAATCTCGAAAAGTGCACAATTCATTTATTCGTAAAGACGGGTAAATAGACCGGTATATATACGGGTAATATATACTTACGACCAGGCTAACAATGTGGGTAGAAAAGCACAATAAACTAAACGAATTCCAAGCTGACTTTCGTCGCGGATACTCAATGGTCGACGAACATTTTCAACATTTGGCCTCCATTGTACGAATCAAGTTTGTGGAGAAGAAAAAAGTCTACCGACCGAGTACCTCCGTCAGCTTCTTATATACAAGCTACAACGACAAGGTGTGTCCAGTAAGATGATACGGATTATTGAAAAACGAGAAGGCCAAGCTAACTTCGTCTGTGCCGAAGTTTTTATACCCTTGCAAAAGCTGTTTTTGAAATGTCAGAGTTTAAGAACGCTTATATAAAAATCTACAAAAATTTTTAACTAAAACCCATTTTCCGACAGATAAACATCTGATTTCGACCAAATTTCGCAAATCTTTTTGAAAACATATCAAATTAACAATCGCAGAGTTGAAGAAAGATAAAATTTAAAACAGAAAAGATTTTTCTCACTAAGACTCATTTTCCGACCAATCGGTCCTATGGGCAACCATAAGATATAGTCACCCGATGTCGATCAACTTTTTCAAATTAGTTTAATATTAAGAATCACCGACTTTAAGAACGATTTACTTGAAAACAAAGATTTTTTCACTAAGACCCATTTTCCGACCGATCGCTCCTATGGCAGCTCTATGTTATAGTCATCCGATTTTGACCAAAATCTGTTTGAAAGCATATAATATTAATTATGGCCGAGTTTTATGACGCTAGCTTTGAAAACAAAAAAGTTTTTCTTACTAAGACCCATTTTCCGACCGATGGTTCCTATGACAGCTATAGGATAGTCATCCGATTTTGACCAAAATTTGCAAATCTGTTTAAAAGCATACAATATTAATTATGGCCGAGTTTTATGACGCTAGCTTTAAAAACAAAAAAGTTTTTCTTAATAAGACCCATTTTCCGACCGATGGTTCCTATGACAGCTATAAGATATAATCATCCGATTTTGACCAAAATTTGCAAATCTGTTTGATAGCATATAATATTAATAATGGCCGAGTTTAAGGCCGCTAACATTGAAAACAAAAAAGTTTTTTTCACTAAGACCCATTTTCCGACCGATGGTTCCTATGACAGCTATAAGATATAGTCATCCGATTTTGACAAAAATTTGCAAATCTGTTTGAAAGCATATATAATTAATAATGGTCGAGTTTAAGGCCGCTAACATTGAAAACAAAAAAGTTTTTCTCACTAAGACCCGTTTTTTGAGCGATGGTTCCTATGGCAGCTATAAGATATAGTCATCCGATCTTGACCAAAATTTGCAAATCTGTTTGAAAGCATATAATATTAATTATCGCCGAGTTTTATGACGCTAGCATTGAAAACAAAAAAGTTTTTTTCACTAAGACCCATTTTTTGACCGATGGTTCCTATGGCAGCTATAAGATATAGTCATCCGATCTTGACCAAAATTTGCAAATCTGTTTGAAAGCATATAATATTAATAATGGCCGAGTTTAAGGCCGCTAACATTGAAAACAAAAAAGTTTTTCTCACTAAGACCCGTTTTTTGAGCGATGGTTCCTATGGCAGCTATAAGATATAGTCATCCGATCCGCTCGGTTCCGATATATTAGCAGTGTGCATTAAAAAGAAGACTCTGTGCAAAATTTCAGCTCGATAGCTTTAAAACTGAGAGACTAGTTTGCGTAGGACAGACAGACAGACGGACGGACAAAGCTCAATCGACTCAGCTCGTCGCCCTGATCAAGAATATATATAGTTTATGGTGTCGGAAATGAATATTTCTATGCGTTGCAAACTTCTGGGCAAAATTATAATACCCTTTGCAAGGGTATAAAAATATACTCGCAAACGCAAACTGTGCTGTTTGCACAGGAGACGAGCTCTCGGAGCGGTTTCAAACAATAAACGGAGTGAAACAAGGATGTCTGATGTCACCACTGCTATTTGCGCAGAACCTGGATGATCTTCACGAGCACATAGGAGGTGGCCTGTACATTGAGAACACCAACATAAGGCTGTTATTGTATGCAATCCCTCATATATTGTATCCCTCAACGCTTCAACTAATGATTGGAAAACTGGTGTTATACTGCACATTATGTGGCATGGAAGTGAATAAAACGAAGTCCAAGATCATGGTATTCCGAAAAGGAGGCAGATTGTCAGCATTGGAAAATTTGATATTTCAGGCAAAATAAGGTGAAGGTAGTACATGAGTACAAATACCTTGGACAATGAGCTTTAAAAAACATGTGGCGACAGCAAGAACGAGAGAAGCGAAGGCGAGTATAAACTCAGTGTGGGCAAAATTTTTATACTCTGTACCGAAGGTACATGGAGTATACTAAGTTTGTGCAAGAGTATGTAACAGGGAGAAGGAATCATTTCCGACCCTATAAAGTATATATATTCTTGATCAGCATCAACAGCCGAGTCGATATAGCCATGTCCGTCTGTCCGTCTGTTTGTCTGTCCGTCTGTCTGTCCGTCCGTCCGTATGAACGAAGAAATCTCAGAGATGGTAAGAGATAGAGGTTTGACATGTATGGGACATATATTTCTTATACTTGCAGGCAGATCAAGTTTATTTTTAATTTTTGCCACGCCCCCTCGCGCCTCCGCAATTTGGAAAAAACGTCATATCTCCTACAGTTTTGATGATAGCTGGTTCTTACTTTCTAGAGATATCTAGCACTCAAAATTATTTATCGATTTGCTGAAGGAATGATAAAGATCGGATGAACGATACTCAAGTTATGAGCAAAAAACGGTCAGTTAACACCCCCCACCCACCCCACCCATAACCTAAGCATTGCGTTCAGCAGAAGCAATCTTAGTGAGAGAGAGAGAGCTTAGAGAGCGCACTGCGTTGTGCGTTGTGTGTTAACTGCCCGTTTGACTCGTGACCAAATGCGAGCTGCGACATTAAGGGTGCAGAGGATGTTATAGTCGGACTTGACCGACTTTCTTTCTTGTTTATTAAGAGGATACTAAAGCTGCCAGACTGTACGCCAAATTATATTTTGGCAATACAGGCAGGACTGGAGGATGGTCACATTTACAGCTTAACTCTTCATCTTAAATACCTGGCACGAGTACTATTTGAGTATGAAGAATCTCGACTTCCGCATGTCCTAGCTAGGAAAATGATGCACAGTAGCTTGGGATGGTTTTCTAAGCTTCAAGACGTGTGCGAACAAAATGGAGTAACTCTGGAGAGCAACGCATAGCACTTTGGATGGATTGAAGGCAACATACAGCTACTCACTGCGCTTAAAGAAGAGAGTCGAAATCAACACTTACTCAAGGCCGCAGTGAAAGCGCAGTGAGGATATATAAAGATTTAAACCATGAGGTAGGACCTTCATACTGCAACGAGCTGTTCCGACAAACGGAAATAACATGGATAATGAAGGCGAGAGAGGATCTGCTATGGTTGAATGGCTGTCCAAGAAGGACCGTTAACGGTGGCTTATGCTAAGACATACAGCATTTTGTGGGGCGATGGCCCGGTTCTAAGGGAATTCCGTCTGCGTTGGTTTGAGAAAGACACACTTACAGCAGAAGAGGTATTCATGGCCTTGAATGGAAAACTGATGTACTGAGGGGGCTATAATATATAGGAAACATATTATTAATGAAGATTTTTAACACAAATGTCATAATGATAACATATAAATTTATAATAATTGTAAACGTTGTTAAAACAATAGAAGAAAAGCTGACGGTTACAAATCAAGCTTTATTAATGTTTATCTTTTGGATAAGTAAGCAATCTGCAGCACAATGCACAATCTATCTATCTATCTAATAAAATTTCCATTTGACAATGCACAGAATGTAATCGTCCGTCTTGTTAGGCTAGGTCAACTACAAAACGACATCTGATAACTCCCTCATTCCGCCGGCACTTACAAACAATTTAATTTTGTTCAATTAATTATACAAATTTTTGCCCTTCAAAAGGGTTGATGTTGTTTGTTTCTTCCACAATTTGTAACATAATTATCCCCCCCGCCTGTTCAGAGAAGCAATCAATGTTAATTCCATATGACAGTCAAACCAAAATATATATGCGGGCACCCAATGTCCCACATCAATTTGGTCTGGGTGAGGTACATTTTCATTTGCTGCCATTTCCATTGAGATCTAAAGATCTTGTCAAGTACTCACCCCCACCCCCTCCCCCCTCTCCCTGGCACATGAAATTGCGTTGGCTTACCTGCAAACGTGATGGCCAAATGCAGGGCATTGCGTGGCAGTGTGATGGTGGCATAGGTGGTACCTCGTTCCGGGGCCAGGCCCGAGTCCTCGGACTGTGCTGGACTCATGGCGCGGTCAACTGCAATGGTAAAGAGATGATGGGGAAATGGAGGATGAACATCAAAGGTAAGACAGACAAAGCAGGCGGCAAAGTCATTGACCCGCTGGTGTGGCTGGTTGCAATTCTTAATTTACATATTCATCAGCACCAACCGAAAAAAAGAGGAACACACACACAGAGAGAGAGATCAAAGAGTTGAATTTTGCGCCTTTCCGGACTTTTGCGCTTCATGACAAATCCACAGTAGGAGGTGTGGGCGGGCAAGGGGAAGGTGAACGGAGAGGACAGTCAAATAATTTTTTTTAATTTTTTTGAAAATTTCAATTCGATGCGCTAACCTTCAGCTGAGCCAAGTGTTTCAATTAAAATTCCACAAAAATCTCCAATTAATCTTGATGATTCTTTCAGCTTTTGCAGAAAACATAAAAAAAATCAAGAAACCTCAGCAGATGGCGTCGTTTTAGAGGAAAAACTCTGGTGGAGGAGGAGAAGGTTAGGAAATCAAAAAGCATAAAAAACGACCATCGATGGAATATTATTTCTTTTCTAAAATCTAGTTCACATTTTAGGCGGCATTGCGCGGGTCTTATGAATTGTGTTGAAATAATTGTTTTACAAAATTATGAAAATGAAAATAGCTTTTGCAAACAGTTTTAGAAATGTGTACAATTTCTGAGTTGTAGCTCTGAACCCCTTTTGAACCGGTTCAAAAGAATAAAGTGAAGGCCAAGCTAACTTCGTCTGTGAAGAAGTTTTTATACCCAAAAATTGTTGTAACTAAAACCCATTTTCCGACAGATAAACATTGAATTCCGACCAAAATATGCGAGTTTAAGAAAGATCAAATTTAAAACAAAAAAGTTTTTCTCATTAAGACTCATTTTCCGAGCGATCGGTCCTATGGCAGCCTTAAGAAATAGTTATCCGATTTTGACCAAATTTTGCGAATATATTTGAAAGCATATACAATTAGTAATCAGTGAGTTTAACGACGCTAGCATTAAAAACAAAACAAATTTCTTACTAAGCCTCATTTTCGACCGATCGGTCCTATGGCAACCAAGAGATATAGTCACCCGATGTCGATCAACTTTTTCAAATTAGTTTGAAAGCGTTCAATATTAAGAATCACCGACCCCTAAGAACGATTTACTTGAAAACAAAAAAGTTTTTCTCACCAAGATCCATTTTCCGTACGATCGGTCCTATGGCAGCTATAAGATATAGTCATTCGATTTTGAACAAAATTTGCAAATCTGTTTGAATACATATAATATTAATAATAGCCGAGTTTTATGACGCTAGCATTGAAAACGAAAAAGTTTTTCCCACTAAGACCCATTTTTCGACCGATCGGTCCTATGGCAGCTATAAGATATAGTCATTCGATCTTAACCAAAATTTGCAAATCTGTTTGAAAGCATATAATATTAATAATGGACGAGTTTAAGGCCGCTAACATTGAAAACAAAAAAGATTTTCTTACTAAGACCCATTTTTCGACCGATCGATCCTATGGCAGCTATAAGATATAGTCATTCGATTTTGAACAAAATTTGCAAATCTGTTTGAATACATATAACATTAATAATAGCCGAGTTTAAGGCCGCTAACATTGAAAACAAAAAAGTTTTTCTCACTAAGACCCGTTTTTTGAGCGATGGTTCCTATGGCAGCTATAAGATATATTCATCCGATCTTGACCAAAATTTGCAAATCTGTTTGAAAGCATATAATATTAATAATAGCCGAGTTTTATGACGCTAGCATTGAAAACAAAAAAGTTTTTCTCACTAAGACCCATTTTCCGTACGATCGGTCCTATGGCAGCTATAAGATACAGTCATTCGATTTTGAACAAAATTTGCAAATCTGTTTGAAAGCATATAATATTAATAATAGCCGAGTTTTATGACGCTAGCATTGAAAACAAAAAAGTTTTTCTCACTAAGACCCATTTTTCGACCGATTTTTTGACCGTTGGTTCCTATGGCAGCTATTAAATATAGTCTTCCGATCCGATCGGTTCCGACATATTAGCAGCGTGCAGTAAAAAAGAAGACTCTATGCAAAGTTTCAGCTCCATAGCTTTAAAACTGAGAGAATAGTTTGCGTAGAAACAGACAGACGAACGGACAAAGCTCAATCGACTCAGCTCATCGCCCTGATCAAGAATATATATAGTTTATGGGGTCGGAAATGAATATTTCGATGCGTTGCAAACTTCTGGGCAAAATTATAATACCCTTTGCAAGGGTATAATGAGTCCACCGGGATGTGTGGCGTAGGAAAAGTGCAACAGATACATTGAACGGCTTGGTTATTGGCACGACTCGAAAATGTGTCTAAACTGATCAGAAAAACAGGTTATAAACCTGGAAACGGTATAAAACCAGTAGTTTACAAGCTGAATACAGAAATAAAAGGGTCACTGTAACTAAAATGATTAGTGTAGCAAAGCGAAATTATTATGACTCCAAATTTAGCCAAGTTGCTATGACCAGACAATCCTGGAATCGGAAAAATCAAAGCACGCCCAACGGAGATTATTAATGTAAATGAGTTGAATGAGAAGTTCGCGCAGATAGATGTACCTGAGGCTACGTGCAATAATTATCTAAATATTTTACCGCTCTGTGATAATAGTTTTAGTTTTGCTTGTGTCAGTCCGTGTGATGTTATTGAAAGTATTCATAAAGTGAAGTCAAATGCTGAAGGCTTAGATAATGTTAGTCCAAAATTTTGTTAAAATACTACTGCCTGTGATACTCTTAACCATATTACTTATATCATTAATACGGCTTTTACCACGTCCACGTTTCCACATGCATGGAAAAACGCAAAAATTATCCATATTCCGAACACCAATAAGGACTTTAGGCCGGTGCGTCCATTTTACCATTTGTCTTAAAATTTTTTGAGAATTTAATGGCTACACAAATGTAGTGCTTCCTTAATAATCATAAGCTATTGAGTCAAAAACAGCCGGGTTTTAGAAAGAATCGAGGGTGCATCACAGCAATAACTAGTAAAGTCGAGGATATTCGAAAACAGCTGGTCGATAGCTGTGTAACTTTTCTGACAGTAAAGCATTTGATGCTGTCAATCACGAAATTCTCTGCACGAAACTGATGAACTTATACAACTTTTCAAGAACTGCAGTTTCTCTGCTTAAGTCATATCTGAATAACAGAATGCAGGCCGTGGCATCAGGCGGCTCCTGCATTTCTAACTTTTGCTCAGTCCATCGTGGTGTCCCTCAGGGGTCGGTTTTTGGGACCATTGTTGTTTTCTGTATAGTTTCCCCATTGTTTCCCTTATAAATATTAATGAATGTGTATGTGTAACCAATAATGTGCTTGCTAAAATCGATACTTGGGCTAAAGAGAACGGATTAGGGCTTAACCCGGCTAAAACCAAGTGCATAGTGCATATATAAGAAATCCCTTGACACAAGCCAGTTGCCAAAAGTTGTCATTAATGGCACTTCAATTAACTATGTAGAACATGCAGCCAATCTCGGCATAACATTTAGCAACTACCTAACATGGACTAATCACATATGAAAAGCAACAGGTAAAACATACGGAATGCTGCGGCAGCTCGCAATGACAATGTCGGTATTACCCGTTCATCTTAAAATGATTATAGCAAAACAAATTCTCGTACCTACACTTTTTTATGGAGTAGAAGATTTTGGCCGCTGCGATTTTAGAAACTTTCAGAAGCTTAATGTGTCACTTAACTCAATAGCTTAACTGAGAGACTAGTTTGCGTAGAAACAGACAGACTGACGGACAAAGCTTAATCGACTCGGCTCGTCGCCTGGATCAAGAATATTTATAGTTCATGGGGTCGGAAATGTATATTTCTATGCTTTGCAAACTTCTGGGCAAAATTATAATACCCTTTGCAAGGGTATAAAAATTAAAGTTCAAAGCTCAAAAAAATTCTCTGATTTGGCTTTAAGCTACTTTTGAACCATATCAAGCTCGCTTGGAAGCAGTCTTGAACCAGCAAATCGGCTAACTTCAAAGTTCACTGCTTAAACAATTTCTAACTTGAATTCCTTTTGAACCATTTCGAACAGGTTTTGAACTAGCTTCGAATCTGTATTATTCACCTACACACAACATTTCAAGTTCATTACTCAAATAGTTTCTAAGATATGACAATAAATCCCCTTTTTTAACCGGTCTAGCTCCATGAACCGACTTAAACTGGTTCGGAACCAGAGAACTGGAAAAATCACATTTTTCTTGATTGCCTCATACACAAAATTTCTCACACACATTTAATCAATCAACCAAGCTCAGCGTCATACCGGCAAACGCATCGAGCGTTTGAGCTAGAGTTTTTTGATCGAACATTTATGTGTATATATTTATTCATCGAACAAAACTCAGCGTTGAATATAATCAGAGTCTTACCAGCAAATGCATCGAGCGGTTGAACTGGAGTTTTTTGGACGAACAAAACTCAGCGTAAAATGCCATAGCATTGCTCTCTCTTATTCCATATCCGTCAGCAGCGCCGTCTCTGTCTATGCCAGTGCCGGCTAAATGGAGAGGACAAAAAGTGTTTTTGTGTTGGTGAGCAAGAGAGCTCTCTCCAGACTACAGCCGTTTTACTTGCAATTCAATGTTCACCAATTCACACTATAATGAGCTCGGCTCGCGTTTGCGTAAAAACACGACTGACTTCGGCTCGTGGTAGCTATGGCTGGCCGGGTCTGGTCTATGCGCCTTTGCAAGAGATTCTCACTCATTCTGATCAATCGTCGTTCAGCCAAACGAACAAACACCCGAATTGATTGGAATGCCGACGCCCATGATTGTGATCAGAGTGCCAACAATATGATTGAATAAAACTCAGCGGCGAACATGTTCTGTATGCAAGTTTGATGCGTAGAGCGCAAAGCCAGTTTATTCGGTTGTTGATTAATGTATGAACGTTTTGCAATCGAATGAAGCCCTTCTCCGTTCGGAACCGGTTTGACAAATTTTAAGTTTAATATGCTTAAATAATTCTTTAGATATAGCTCTGAACGCTTTTTGAACCGGTTCAACCCAAGGCATACTTAACTAGGTAGCCGCACTCGCTCTATCACAGCTTCTTATAAAAATACAAAAGAGAGCGAGAGAGCGAACTAAGAAGCAGAACAAAACAAATTCGTCCGCGGAGATGCGTCGCTCGCAACTGTTGTTTACAGACTGAAATTTAAGAAGCAAGCAAAGAGAGCGAGTTCGGCTACCTAGTATATCTTGGTTCAAACTGGTTCGGACACGGTCTTAAACCAGTCTAACTTTGTATTTATCACCTACACATAGCTCAAATAATTTCTTAGATATGTCTTTGATATCCCTTTTAAAACGGTTCACTACGGTTTTAAACCAATATCTAACTCAAATTTGGACCGGTACAAATTGTTTCGGAAACGGAAATGTCTTACTACATAAGACAAATTTCATTTCAAATCTAAAATTTTTTTTAGATTTAGCTCGGAACCCAATTGGAACCGGTTTAAACTGGTTTTAAACCAGTCGGACTCTGTATTAGCCACCTACACAAAACATTTCAAGCTTAATTAATGTCTGATATATGGCTTTTGGGCCACTTTTTATCCTGTTCACTCTGTTTTGAAAACGATCTTGAACCAAAAATTAACTCATCTTTGAACCGGTTCAAATCATTTCGGAACCGAAAATGTCTTACTCCATATTTCTAACCAATTTTCAATTCAAATTTTAAATAATTTTTTACATTTAGCTCGGATCCCAATTAGAACCGGTTCAAACTTGTTTTGAAACTGGTTTTAAACTAGTCAGAGTCTGTATTAGCCACCTACACAAAACATTTTTAGTTTAAATAATGTCTTTAATATGGCTCTGAACTACTTATAAACCGGTTCACTTTGGTTAGAAAACGATCTTGAACCAAAAATTAACTTATTTTGGAACCTTAGCAAACTATTTCACAACCGGTTTTTTATCAAGAAACTGTCTTACTTCTTAAACGCTCAAATATTTTCGGAAATTCGGAAAAATATTCGGAAATTATTTTGAAGCGATTCAAAATGGTTCGGAACTGATCTAACTCTGCGTGATCCACTTACAACATTTCAAGATCATACACAGAGAAATCAAAATTGGCTGCGAGGCGCGTGGAGACACGTCAAAGCTTAACGAAACGTAAATGCTAAATTGCACACGCAAAATGTAGAATCCAGAAAGCTACACGTGGCGTGTAGAAAAGCTACACGCTACGTGTTGAAATGAGAAAGCTTAACGCGGTGTGCAGAAAAGCTACACAAACGTTATGGGTTGAAAATCCTGGTCGAAACATGTAAAAATCCTACATTTTCGTGTAGGTTTTGCATATTTGTTTCTCTGTGTAGCCTTAAAGTTATTTCTTTGAGCCACTTTGTAATCGGTTTACTCTGGCTTTAAACCGGTTTCAAAACAATAAGAATCTGGTTCGGAATCAATTTTGATTATAGTATTGAAAAGATTTCAAGTTCAAGGCTTAAAATTTGTTTGAGTCGGTTCAAAATGGTTCGGAATTGGTTTTGATCTAGCGCCTTATTTGCAACTCAACACACCAAATTTCACAAATTTTTGCGACATTATTCTGAACCAGTAAAAACTGATAAAAACATGATTAGGAAGAGTACTTGGAGGAGAACTTAATTCCCAATATTAACGGGTAACTCAAAGTCGTTCACTGCCGACTCAGTCAGTGTCTAATTTCTTGTTCCCAGATGGCTCCATTTTCTTGTCAGATTTCCCTTGAATGATGTATCTATTTTATATGGCAAATGCCTGGAATTTCTGGCTCCAAATGAACCGTACCGTAGCCACCGCACAACATGACGACCCCCAGCAATCTTTCCCAGCAATCTGTCAGTCATGTTGGCTACTTAGATCGACACTTGTGCAATTTCTTGTTGTGTTGCCGCCCATCAGTCCAACTGTCTGTCTGTCTATTTTAATCAGTCGAGTGCAAGTGATCTGTGATCTGTTTAATTGCCAGGATTACTCTTGTGGCCAGGAAGTGCTTACACTTTGGCCCCCCCCCCCTCCACCGCCTCATCCAGCACGTTGCGCCTGAGCGCAATTTCCGCCTTCGCCTGCAACTGTCGCCGATAAATTTTGCAGAAATTTTCTCTTTGGCCATAAAAACTCATGGGACATGGTGAAAATTGCTAGAAATAGTTTTTAACTGCTCCATGCCTTGATCTAAGACTTCCACTCTCCATGTTTCATGTGTGCCTTAAACGGAACTGCAAATGGCCATGCAAATTTGGCATTTGAGAATTAATAAGTTCATTTCGCATGGCATTTGAGTGACTTTTTCCATTTAACAAAATCTTTTTTTAAATTTCCAAAAATTGGCAATTTATATTTCTTTCAGGAAAACTTTTTAGTTTGTTGTTTCAATTGAACAATCATTCTGGGAATTGAGATGCTCCATATATGCCACACTGACAGGTGCTTCTGCTTCCCCTTTGCCATCTAATTGACTGACTGACTGACTGCCTGACTGCCTGCACGATGGATATTGATTGGCAACTTGACGGATTGTTATTGTTTTGTGTTGTGTGTCTGTTTTCTTTTTTGTAGAGTTCTTGCAATAATCCTCAAGTTGGGAACTGGAAACTGCGTGTCATGTACGTGTGTCCATTAACCGCAATGTACTGCCGCCTGGTGGAGACTTTATTAATGGACAAGCGTTGGGCGTGAAAATATGTCAAAAATGTCACAACAGCAGAATCTATTTAGCACACAGGGCACTGGCTCGGTTCGTGGACAAGCGAAGACAACAAGAAAAACCAATTATTGCAAATGAACTCAAGTGTGGTTCCGCAAAAATGTCAACATCTGATAAAGCCGCAACTGAAGGCGGAGCCATCTAGACGGAGGAAGGGAAGGCAGCTGCACAGCACCAGCTCTGTCTGCACAAGGGCAAGCCAAAGTGCAACAGCCTGAACTGAACTGAACTGGCGTAGAAAGGGGGGGGAAGACCCTTGCGTGTTTAATACGCATTTCGAGGCAATGGGAACTGCCATTGCAACTGGATGTGTACTGGGGAGTGTGCAGATCCTTGGGCATTTAGCAAAATGTTGTCATTCATTCGATGAGTGGCATAACACACAATCCCAGCGATGAGGCCAACTTTAAGTGAGTTAAAGTTTGAATACTCTTGCTGTATGGAAGTTGGAATCATATATATTCCTTATTCTCCCACTAAGAAAAAAGTAGAGCGAATAATTTCAGAACGCACTTGAATAAAATCTATTCGTTCTTTAATTTTCAAGAATTTTGGTTTTTGAAACGAACTAAATTCGTTCTCAGTTTGGTTTTAATAGGCAAGGGAAGGGAGGAGAAGTATCGGAGCTAAGAGGATAGCGTTAAACACGCTTTCACAGTTTCGTTTTTCTTGGGAGAGGGGTGGTGTGTGCAGAAACTACGGAGAGGAGAGCGCAATCGGTTATTGAAAGCAGAACACTGTCGTTTTCAGATGTGAGCGGTCGGCCGTTAATTCATCTATTGTTGAACATTTCGAGTGTAAAGAAGTAGTCAATTAAATGATTGTATAAAAACACCTCATATAAAAATAGATTAGCATAAAAAAAGGGCTAACATTTTTTTTCTCAAGATTGACATGGCAAAAATTATTATTATAAATAAACTTGATCTGCCTGCAAGTATAAGAAGTATATGTCCCTTACATGTCAAATCTCTATCTCTTACCATCTCTGAGATCTGTGCGTTCATACAGACGGACAGACAGACAGACATGGCTATATCAACTCGGCTGTTGATGCTGATCAAGAATATATATACTTTATAGGGTTGGAAATGATTCCTTCTCCCTGTTACATACTTTGGCACAAACTTAATATACTCTGTGTATGTTTGGTACAGAGTATAAAAAGAAAACGGCATTTTCCGAAAAGAATGTTAAAGCGAGTTTGAAATTTGCAGGGGAGCACAAAAATTTGACTAATGACTATTAGGTAAGCTGCCATACAAAATATAGTTCTGAAAAAAAGTATGAGCAAGCAAATGAAATTGTTGTTGCTGTTACTGGCTTATGGACGCGTAGAAGGTATGCGAGCAAGGCTATTCCTTTGCGCAAAGCAACAACAATTGCGTTACTTGCGGAATGGGCGCGTGCAGCCCTAGTCTAAAGTATCAAGAAATGACAACCTTAAGCCATAGTCAGACCTTAATTTTCCCCGGTCAAAAAAAAGATGAAAATGTGGAACCTTCAAAACTGTCCATTTTCGACCTCAGTGGTTAATTGGCTGACCGTTTAAGCCACTTACTGCACCTGGACGGTAATTTTTATACCCGTTACTCGTAGAGTAAAAGGGTCTACTAAAGTCGTGCAAATGTATGTAACAGGCAGAAGGAATCATTTCCGACCATATAAAGTATATATATTCTTGATCAGCATCAACAGCCGAGTCGATATAGCCATGTCCGTCTGTCCGTCTGTCCGTCTGTCCGTCTGTCCGTCTGTCCGTCTGTCCGTCCGTCCGTCCGTCCGTCCGTCTGTATGAACACCTAGATCTCAGAGACTAGAAGAGCTAGAGCAACCAAATTTGAAATGTAGACTCCTATTGTCTGCACGCAGATCAAGTTTATTTTCAATTTTTGCCACGCCCCCTCACGCCCCCGCAATTTGGAAAAAACGTCATATCTCCTACAGTTTTTATGATAGATGGTTCGTACTTTCTAGAGATATCTAGTACTTAAAATTATTTATCGATTTGCTGAAGGAATGATAAAGATCGGATGAACGATACTCAAGTTATGAGCAAAAAACGATCAGTTAACACCCACCACCCACCCCACCCATAACCTAAGCAATGCGTTCAGCAGCAATCTTAGTGAGAGAGAGAGAGAGAGAGAGAGAGAGAGAGAGACTTAGAGAGCGCACTGTGTTGTGCGGATAATAAATAGCCGAGTTAAAAAATGTTGCATACTTTTCGGCTGACCCACCTCAGGCATACAGAAAGGCTATTAAACATTTGTTTCCATGAGTAACGGGTATATCGAAGTCGGTTAGAGCCGACTTTAACTTACGCTCTCGTTTCATTCTGTTTCAGAGTGCAATGGTTTCTTGGCAAATTTTCTCCGAATTTACCCTAGATTCAGTTTTCGCTATACACTTGTTTTTGGACTTATATAGATATGATCAAAGAGATGCTCCCCTCTCGGCCCGTTACATACTTTTACACAAACTCATTTGAATCTTTGTACCACTAAAATAGAGTTTAAATATGCATAATTAAAACAACTTTTAACTGTAGCTTTAAGCCTACTATGTTCATATAAATATGAAGCCAACAATGCCTTACAAACTTTTTCATTTCATCAAAAGAACCAAGTAGGCTAAGTATTTGGTTGTCACACAATTTGTTGGATACCTCCACTGAGTTGGTTGATTTGATTTCATTTCCTGTCTGCCGGCCAAAGGGTCAACATCTCTTATTTTTCTTATTTCTTATTTCTTTTTATTTCATATCCAGGCAATTCAGCTATTGGATCCTTTGGTAATATCTTTTCGAGATACTGAACTGTAGGCTTCGAAGATGTCACCAAAAGAACCGAGCCAATTCATACGGTACTCGCTGATAGCATTCAACAGAATCATAGTGATAAATTGCACCCAATATAGGTTTTGACAACATATGGAAAGAAGCGACGGGTGTTACATGGTCACAGAGTTAACTGAGCCATGGCATTTGTGTTAATTTTTTTAAAATTATTCAATTCTTATTCATTTTTGTGGAATTTGTTTCCCTTATATCCAGTTGTTTTTTGTTTGGATGAAGATATGCCATTTGG
Source organism: Lordiphosa magnipectinata (assembly GCA_037044535.1). Classification (NCBI taxonomy): domain Eukaryota; kingdom Metazoa; phylum Arthropoda; class Insecta; order Diptera; family Drosophilidae; genus Lordiphosa; species Lordiphosa magnipectinata. The sequence goes on along the minus strand of JBAMBO010001763.1, from coordinate 109,158 downwards.
TTGAATCTGATCCTATTGACCATCAACGCTATTTCTTACATATCTCTTTTATTATTCGAGGCTATCGAGCTACAACTTAGCAAAGAGTTTTCTTTTGACTGCACGCTGCTAATATTTATTTATTTAGTCGACAAAAAAAGGCTGTCAACAAAAAGTACTAAAATATAATATAACTTAATCAAAACACGAAGGGGTTGACTGTTCCTGTTGCGAGTAATTTTATCCAATATGGGCATTTCCAAACTGACGTGACGTTACGTTTGTAAGAAAAAAGGTTTTTAAAATATATGAAAATCTTGGATTTTTAAAAAGATTGTTCGCTCACTTCTTATATTGACCAAAAGACGAAGAAAATAAAAAAAAAATTTGTAAACACTTAAAATACTCAAAGTTGACTGTTAGTTCCTTCACTTAAATTGATCCAGCTACAATATTTATTCATAGATTTTCTTCATCAATACCTTATTATCTTTGTAGAAGTGCGATTCCTAAGCCAAAAGCATACAAATATTTTTTTTTTGATTTTTATATATATTTCCTAGGCGATTAAAAATAAAATTTCTTGCTTTTTCAAGCAAAAAATCAATTTTTTTGAATATTTTTGGTCCGATTTGAAAACAATGTTCTAAGTTTTTATTGACAATTTGATGACCTGTCGATTTATATCTTGCTCGACACCATCTGACCATTATGAATTGAGATATGGGCATTTCCAAATTGAAGTGACGTTACGTTCGTACGAAAAGATCTTTTTAAAAAATATGAAAATCTTGGATTTTTAAAAAGATTGTTCCATGTTTGGGTAGCAATTAAGTAGCACTATAATAAGCAAAAACAATAACATCAATCGATCATGAGGAGTTAAAGATATAAGCAAAAATATTTGCTGGCGTGACGTTACATAAAACGGAAGTGGGCTTTGACTTGTTTTAGAAAAATGCAAAACTCTGCAAATTGGGCAAAGCTTTTTGTATAAAATTGTTTTTAGTATGATTTGAAATAATACAAGTTTATTTTTCAGGTTATCTTATTCAAAAACGTTTGCTCAATTTTTATTTATTTGCATAAGTATCTGACGTGACGTTACCTGACGTTACGTTTCTTAAATTTTCTCATTATATTCATGTTGTTTTCGTTATAACATAAAGCAGAAACTTACAGTTAATTGCAATCTGATAGTTTCTATGACAACAAAACTTATCGAAATGAGAAAAATGTTTGCATTGCGACTTTGCATTCGAAATCTCGAAATGGGTTTTTGAATGTATTCAAAATTGGCCCATATTAGTTAATTTTGATTATTTCCCCATGAAAAAATGAAAAAAAAATAGTGTTTTTAAGTACTTTTCATTTTTTGGTCTCGGTGGACTTTTCTGTAGAAATGTCCATGTATTCTTGATCAGAATGACGAGCTGGGTTGATATAGCCATGTTTGTCTGTTTCTATGCTATCTCCTCAGTCAGTTTTAAAGCTATCTTAGAAAAAATTTTGCACGAAGTCTTTTGATACAAAGACGCTGCACATTTGTCGAAACCGGCCAGATCGGATGACTATAGCATATAGCTGCCATAGGAACCATCGGTTGAAAAAGTAGTTTTAGTGAGGAAAACTTGTTTGTCTTCAACGCAAACGTCCCAAAAAAGTACTTTTGGTTAGAAAAACTTTTTTTGCAGATTCGTATTCAGCACACGAAAATCATCCAGAATCACCACCAACTCTTCAATATGCTGGATTTTGTTGCAACAAGTTTAATTTCGGTACGAAGTAAAATTTGATTTCAGCGTCACGTGACGCTGTCATGCATATTTTGTGTAGTTGCTTTGTGAAGTGTCCCAGTTGTTTAATAGTGGGTTTAACAGTGACTTAAAAATGACTAAACAGTGACTTAACAATGATTAAACAATGACTAAACAGTGGCTAAAAAGAGACTAAACAGTGACTTAACAGTTACTTAACACTGACTAAACAGTGACTAAACAGTGACTAAGCAGTGACTAAGCAGTGACTAAATAGTGATTATACAGTGACCAAATAGAGACTAAACAGTGGCTAAAAAGAGACTAAACAGTGACTTAACAGTTACTTAACTGTGACTAAGCAGTGACTAAACAGTTACTTAACAGTGACCAAACAGTGACTGAACAGTGACTGAACAGTGACTGAACACGGCGGTTCTTAAGAGATGGAAGATCGATTAAGAGTAGTCGATGCTCGTAAGATGGAAGATGGATGGTGGGATCCCAGTTGAGGCCACGGAGGGCAAAAATTAAAAACTGTTTTTGAAACGATTCAAGTTGGTCCTGATATTTTTGATAATGCGGTGACCAAACACTCGACCCATATTCAAGTATTGGTCGAACTAGAGAGACGTATAAATGTTTAGTGAGATACGGATCGTTAAATTCCTTGGACCATCTTTTGATAAACCCAAGAACACCCATAGCTTCATTAGAGATGCTAGAGACATGTCTATTAAAGCTTAACTTGGGGACAAAGCGGACGCCTAAATCATCAAACTCGTAAATGCGTTCAATCGAAAAGTCGTATAAATACGGCTGTGTTCGATGGAAAGTCATACATTTACACTTTTCAGCGTTTAGTGGGAGGGAATTAACCGAACACCATGTATGCAGAGAGCTTAAGTGCAATTGAAGAAAGAGAAGAGACAACGGGTCCTTTAAGCACAAGCAGAATTTTAGGTCCCCAGCGTTTATCAAAGCATGCGAATGAAGCAGGAGGTGAGAGATGTCATTAATGAACAAATTAAAAAGTAGAGGTCTAAGATGACTACCCTGAGGTACCCCAGAGAGTACGCTGATGGATTCAGAAAGCGACGAACTAAAACGGACACGCTGGGAACGATGTGTCAAATAAGCCTTTATCCAGCTTAAGAAGGTTTAGAGGAAAACCAAGCAGATACAGTTTGTGAAGGAGGAGATCATGATTGACAAAGTCAAAAGCCGTTGCCAAAATCAGTATAAATTACTATTCACAATAGAAGTAAAACTCAAGCAGGTTTGTTGAAACAGAAAGCTTTTTCATAAAGCCGTGCTGAGATTGCGACAAGAGTACTGTATTTGAGATGTTATGAGCATTTCAAAAAGTTTAGGAACGTCAGATAGTTTTGAGAAACACCTGTAATTTGTTACTGACGATTTAGATCCTTTTTTTATGAATAGGAATGACAAAAGATTCCTTCCAATCGTTGGGAAACTCACCTAGCTCAAGAGATAAGTTAAACAACCTTAAAAGCCATAAACCATAAAAGCAAGCACACAGCTTGGTACATTGTCAGGTCCAGGAGTATATGATGTTTTAATCGAACGAATACTCGAAAGCAGACTCTCTAAGTCCAAAACAGGTGGATGGATGCTGTTAGAGTGGGTAATAGGATAGGGATACGGATTAATGGTACCAAATCAAGTCGATGAAGCGGAATAGCAAATGCTGAAAAAGTGCTGCGAATAAATTGGCGATGTCAGCATCATTACTAGCAGTCACGTTATCGAGCGAAAGCGATGGAGGAAACTGAGAAGATTTGCGCTTGGAGTTAAAGAAGTTATGGAACTTTTTGGGGTTTTTGCTGAAATCTTATCTTGCAGCTAAGCAGATAATTATTGTAGCATTAACCTATCAAATGAAAAGCAGAAAAAGTTTGTTTTTGTAATTGCTTAACGCCTAAAAAACATGTTTATTTAATTATGTACATTGTACATATAGTACATAAGCCCACCGTCTACCACACGAACGAAACAACTAACACTTTTTGCTGACACTTTTTGTGTTTTGCTCATTTGAAGACAGTTTTTGCATGAGCGCTCGCTCACAAGTGTCCCTCTCAGTTGTTATTGATCAACCGAAAATGCTCAACAGAAAACACATGAGGAGGGAAAAAAGTGTTTTGTTCAGTGAGAGACCGAATGGGCTTTGTTTTTTTCTGTTTTGTCTGAAAAAAGTTGACGGTTATCTGCAAGCTCTGTATATATTAGATATCAAGCATACTCTATTTCACACTTGGTAGTACATTTTTTTTAGACCAGCAGCGTATTCGAGGTACAGGTGGGAGCCTTGATAGCATCTCGAAGCTATTACATCTTTAATGAGCACGGTTGTAAGTTTGAGTTTGTACTGACTCACTCTTGCGAGCGGCCTTGCTTTTAGTTAGAATTTCTTCCTTAATTTCTAGTCTTATATGTATAAGAATGCGTTCGTTAAAGGAATACACATTGCTTCACAGGATGCATTTCAAGTAGCTCCCACGACTGGGCATTTTCAAGTGGTGTATCTGACCCTTGTCAGCAACCCTTATTAAAATTAATGTTATTACAAAAGGTGATATGTTTATGGATAGGTTGGTTGTGTCGTGGATATGATATGTATGTAACGCAACGTTAGAATCGTGATCGAGTCTTATGTTCAAGTTTGAACACAGATGAAGATGAGTTTTAAATGACATGTTAGATGTGACGGTTACTTCCTAGTATGTAAAAGATTAAACTCGTTTGATTTCGGATATGTTTAGGTACCAGGTTTCTTCTTTGTAGATCCGGCTACTATTGTCTCTTATTGGGAGGGTTTTCGTTTTATACGTATTGACACCTAGCCCCCATAAGCAGCAGTAGGAGTAAAGATCATTCAGCATATTTTGCAGCATGCTTGGTGAACCAGCCAACAAGACCAAGTCATCTGCGTATACCCTGACGCCCGCTACAGATACAAAATACAGTTCTGAAAAAAAGTCATAGTAGGAAAAACTTTTTTGTTTTCAATGCTATCACTCCCAAACTCGTTACTGATCAGTATTATATGCTACCACACAATTCTGCCAAGTTTAATCCAAATCGGATGACTATAGCATATAGCTGACATAGAAACGATCGGTTGAAAAAGTAGTTCTAGTGAGAAAAACTTTTTTGTTTTCAATGGTAGCGTCTTTATAACTTCCAGTTGTGAATATTATCAATTTCCACACAATTTTGGTGAGTTCGGTCAAAATCAGATGAACATATCACATTCCTGGAATGATCGGTCGAAAAACTAGTTTTAGTGAGAAAAACTTTTTTGTTTGCAATGCAAACGCCCCCATCATTTGTATTTATTAGTTTTCTATGATTTTACATAATTCCACCAAGTTTGATGAAAATCGGACAGATATATAGTATAGCTGCCATTCAAAAGTTAGATCAAAGAAAAAGTCTTGGTAGGAAAAACTTTTTTGTTTTCAGTGCTATCGCTATTAAACTAGTTACTGACCAATATTATATGCCACCACACAATTCTGCCAAGTTTAATCCAAATCGGATGACTATAGCATATAGCTGCCATAGGAATGATTGGTCGAAAAACTAGTTTGAGTGAGAAAAACTTTTTTGTTTACAATGCAAACGTCCCGAAAACTAGCATTCATCAGTTTTCTATGCTTTTTTATAATTTCAGCAAGTTTCATTAAAATCGGACAACTATATAGTATAGCTGCCATACAAAAGATATGTCTCAGAAAAAGTCTAGGTAGGAAAAACTTTTTTGCTTTCAATGCTATCACTCCCAAACTTGTCACTAATCAATATTATATGCTACTGCACAATTCTACCAAGTTTAATCTAAATCAAATGACTATAGCATATAGCTGCCGTAGGAACTATCGGTTGAAAAAGTAGTTCTAGTGAGAAAAACTTTTGTTGTTTTCAATGGTAGCGTCTTTAAGCTTTCCAGCTATGAATATTATCTGTTTCCACGCAATTTTGGGAAGTTTGTTCAAAATCTGATAAATATATCGTATAGCTGCCATATAACAAACTGGCAAGCAAACGGTCCAGCCGAAGTTAGCTTTCCTCTATTTTTTAATTTCAGTTCCAATTGCCATGAATTTTAGATGATTTTTTTGTGGCCAAAATAATTGAATATATCGCTTAGAATTCTCCCATAATTGAACATGATCTACATTTTATTTGCGTTTGTTCACTCTTTGAATCTTTTTTCGCTGCCTGTACAAAATAAATATACCCTCTTTGGAAGAGAAAATGCACAAAAATACATATAACATGAATTGAAAATTTAACCTAAGCATAAGCAGGGTTTCATTTTCTGGCCGACGAAGAGCACAGCGAGTTGTGGTCGCTGGAGCATTGCATCAAAATTGATTTATGACCATTTGAGCTGTTCGCACCGCAAGAGTTCTTGCGTCTCATTTTGGTTTGGTTTTTACACAGAGAAGGACGGGGCGGACTGCAAACATTTCCATTTGCACATCAGCAAACATTCTGGCTCCTAAAAAAATAACGAAATATTTGTCAATTTCACAGCATAACGTTGCACCATATGCGTCTCACATAAGGGGCACAGATTTATGCCCCGAAATGTTAATTGCCCATAACCAATCCCCGGCCGCACCAACCAAGCACGCACAGTGCGAGTGCGAGTGCGAGTACCGCGAGTGATAAGAGAAGAACCGAAGCACCCAAAGGTTTCCTATCTTTATTGGAATTGTGCCGCTTGGAAAATAAAAGGCGTTAGGCTCAGCTGCTGATAAGTTTAAAGGGGTGGGGGGTGACAAATTTGGAGGGCGGATGGAGACAACCTGCAAACGTCTTACTAAAGCTGCTGACCCAGTGAAACACAAAACCTTCCCCCCCAAAAAACAAGAGGCAAGAAGTGCATGTACAACCGCCCAGTGGTTTGGCTTTGCATTTGATGTGGCAACACTTATTTTTTTGGCGGCGGGGCCATGCGGCGTATGCGCGATATGCTACAATTGTGGCGTTCACCGTTCCCGTGCTGCCGTCCCGTGTGCGTAAAGAGCAAGGGAAGACACACACACACGTACATTTGTACCTACTTGTACACTTTTGACGCAAACGGCGAGCGACTTTTATTTTCGAACGCTTCAATGGCGCATAAAGTTTTTCTTAATGCCCGCCCGAGTATGAAAAAACCAAAACAACAACAATAATTAGGCAAAAGAGTGGAAAACAGAAGCAACAGAAAACAACATTTTCACGATTCGCTTCATTTGCGTGGCACCACAACATCTTTGCCTCCAAAATGTACCCTAGGTGGACTCTCTCTGATTTTCGAATAAAAATTTATTTTCATTTAATTTGTTCTCTCTTCATCTTGGTGAAAAGGTGCGCCAATTCTTTATATTTTGGTTTACCTTTTGCTCCCCTCTGTTTTTTTTTTTGCCACTTTACGCAGACGCTTTGAAGTCTTTACATTTCGGTCTTTTCCTCTATTTTTATATATACGCTTTTCATTTTGTTTTCCCGCTCCGGCTTTTCGTTTTTCTTTTCGTCGTTTTTGACATAATTCATTGGTCGCGTCGACTGGCGCAGTCGACGAGCGGAAATTATATGTACGAAAAGTTTCATAAATAAATTTTTTTAATCAAAAAATTGAAGATGTGCCCGAACTGGAGATGCTCTCTTTACACTGAACAGCAGTAAGAGAGAACTTACATGTGGTACCATAAATATAATATATACCCTTCCTCTTCCGCTGGTCTTAGGGTATTCGGTTGTTGGAATCAACAAGTCAAATTGACCAAAAAGAAAAAAACTAAATGAAATTGAAAAGAACTCATAAAATAGTAAAATTAATGGGCGGCGAGTGTGTGAGGTCTATGAAATATGCAACTTTGTATGGTTCTATTTTTTAACTAATTTACGGTACGACATTTTAAGCTGAAACATTGTTGTTAGTCCTGCTAAAGACCGGTTAGTTTCAACATTATCAATCTAAATTAAACTAAAATCCAGATTATAGTCTCGAAACGAATTTAGATAGAGACGAGATAGTCTTAACACGGTTTTTTGGTCTGTAATGAACTAGCTTTGGGCCTCTGGGTGAACTAGTCTGAAGCACTCTAATAACAATACCGAACTAGTGCTAATGGTTGAGAGGATAGTCACACTGGATGGATGATGCGAGCATAGAAGGAGGCGTTAGTGGATTGTGAAGTAGTAGGACATGAACGCTGACCGAAATGAACGTGTGTATATAAATGGAACAAAAATTCACTTTGCTATACAATAATTTGCCCTAAAACTACTATCGATGTCCCTGCTCGGGCGCCAATGAAAATTCCAATAATTGTTTTTATTGCATATTGAAATAATTGGCTATTGGCGCTTGTTCAGTTTGTTTTTTGGCTAGTACAATAACTCATTAATCGAATTGATCATGTAAATAGTAATTGAGTAAATAATATGTAAATAAAGACCGGAGAACCCCAAAGAGTCGCTGGTTTACAAGCGAAAAGATGCTTCACGCCATTGGCACCAGCTAGCTTAGGCGATTTAAAGAACAAAAATTTACTTTGCAATACAATAATTTGCACGAAAACTACTATCGATGTCCCTGCTCGGGCGCCAATGAAAATTTCAATAATTGTTTTTATTGCATATTGAAATAATTGGCAATTGGCAATTGGCGCTTGTTCAGTTTGTTTTTTGGCTAGTACAATAACTCATTAATCGAATTGAGTAAATAATATGTAAAGAAAGACCGGAAGAACCCCGAATAGTCGGTGGTTTACAAGCGAAAAGATACTTCACGCCATTGGCACCAGCTAGCTTAGGCGATATAAAGAACAAAAATTTACTTTGCAATACAATAATTTCCACGAAAACTACTATCAATGTCCCTGCTCGGGCGCCAATGAAAATTCCAATAATTGTTTTTATTGCATATTGAAATAATTGGCTATTGGCGCTTGTTCGGTTTGTTTTTTGGCTAGTACAATAACTCATTGATCGAATTGAGTAAATAATATGTAAAGAAAGACCGGAAAACCCCGAATAGTCGCTGGTTTACAAGCGAAAAGATACTCACGCCATTGGCACCAGCTAGCTTAGGCGATTTAAAGAACAAAAATTTACTTTGCAATATAATAATTTCCACGAAAACAACTATCAATGTCTCATGCTCGGGCGCCAATGAAAATTCCAATAATTGTTTTTATTGCATATTGAAATAATTGGCTATTGGCGCTTGTTCAGTTTGTCTTTTGGCTTGTACAATAACTTATTGAACCCCAGGGATGAAAAAAAAACCACACAAAAACCAGAGCCACACAGTTTTTGTTTAAAATTTTGACGGTGAAACATCGAAATCAAAAGCGCGCAGATCAGTTTAATGAAAACGGACTGAAACCGTGAATTACACTTAATACCAAAGTAGACGAAGAATGTCGAAGTTATTGTGTATCATAGAATTCCATATGCTTATTTAACTAAAGCTTAGTTCACACAGGCAAACATTTTTTTGAAATATTTATAAAATTTTCATCAAAATTTGGTCAAATTATTTGCCTCTGTGAACTTAGCTTAACCGTTAAATATGAAATTTATGCTTCCCTTAAATCAAAGCGAACAAAAAACGAAGGTTTAACGAACATTCACGAAATGCTTGCAAGCGGCCACAAATTTGTGACTAGTACCAAATACACAATAAACGACAAAGTCAGACAGAAATACGCAAACCCATACAAAAGCTACATTAACAAAGAGAACAGGTCACTATGTGAGCGTCTGAAGCCGTTTAAAACCAAACTGATTCGACTGATTCGGATAGGGATGCCTTTGGCTACCTACATGCTTCACATAAAAGCAGAAACACTGCGTATTTTGCTACGGATAGTTGGAGAAACCTTTACTCGTGGCCAGAATTCAACCTTAACACATATTAACACAGCGCTTCTGGTAGGTGCCCTGATGGGTCACTGTCCTATTGGCAGACACGCAGCACGCCTAGTCGTAGCACACCACGATTTCTGTAGAAGTTGCAGATATGAGAAAGAGGAGAAGAGCCACTGTCCTGCTTTGAGTAGGAGGAGACTTAGTGTTCTGGGTCAACCCCTTTTAACCAATCTCTCAAAGACATCCGAGCTAGTGATCTCAGCTCTACTTAATTTCATTCTGTCCACACAATGGTTCAGTATTGACCCCCCCCCCCGTCGGGACTAAAGGGTTAACAGGGAATGTATGGCAGGGTTCCCCAAGCAGAGAGCGCGAAAATAAGACTGTGTCTCTCTCTCTCTAACACACAAGTGATGCATGACTTCGGCAAGCATTCGGTGTGAATTGGGGAGTATGTTTGTGCCCCAGGGGCTATGGCTGGCATCACAACGGGCCCATGCAGCCCAAGTGGGAGAGCGACTTGTCGCCACCAAACCTAACTTTACTATAATTTGTTGTCTTGTCCAAAAAAATTATATAACAATATGAAATATTTAGTTTTACTTTACCTTAGCACTTGCGCTGGCGGCTGCGAGCGCGACTACGGCCTCTTTTCGTACTTGATTTGTAGTCGCGCATTTCTTTGGCCGCCATGGCGCGCCACACAACCTTCTCACTTTCGGGCATTTTCCGCCAGATTTCGCCGCCTATAACGGCAATCTCGGGTTGCATTAAATTGGGCTGTTCCTTTGTTATGTGGGCTCTGCCGCTTAAGTTGAGCCACAACAAAAAACTACTTTCTGGGCGCTTTTTGTGTGAGTTCATGTTGAAAGTTATACTTTTAATTTTGGGTTTTGTGTGTTTATGTATTATTTATAAAAATAACTTAAATTTTGTTCTACTAGTTGTTTACCGTTGGAAATTGAGCACTTAAATGAGAACTACTACGAGCAGTAGACACCAAAATTAAAGTCAAGAATTTGAGGGCCTACTTTTGTTGTAAGAAAGTTGTTAACTAAATAACAAGATGCAAACACACACAACATTCCATTTTGAAACCATTCTTTTACATTTAAAAGTATAAGCTTAAGCTTATTAAGCTTTTCGAATGCTCCAATAATGTGCACATGCATTCCATGTTTTTCGACCCAACGAGTAGGGCAAAGAGTTTATAGTCGATTTTTTTGGATTCTGGAGTGTCAGATTGTATTTCATCTTGCAAAAGATGCGTTTTTTTAGCAGACTGTGTGAAAAAATTTGTCACTGAAGAGACTGTTCCTAGCATGTTTCGGATATTCTGGACATTCGCAGGCTTTAACGAATGATTGAAACAATGCGTATAGAACAGTGGTGTCCAAACTCAACACAATCAAACATTGCGCTTTTGTGCTTAGCAGCGAAACACGAAGTAGACGTCACAACAAACAAATGATACGAAAAAATGGCACCGAACACGCGCATCGTTAGAGAGCAAGCCGCCGAGCGTGCTACCCTGCAGGGAAAGTGTCTAGCTTACAACCAGAAATGTACCTGTCTCTAAAAACTTGCAATTGGTTGCACTTCCTATCCAAATTAATGTATTGAAGTCGTCCATTTTACACAGACATGTCATAAGCATGTGACAATTGTCCCCGGCAGCAGCCATTTTCAACCAGTTAAATACCAGTTCACCTTTGAGTGTTCCTTATGACAGTCTGTTTATGTCGCTGCTCAGTATAACAGTATATCGAAGTCTGTTTGTCAACTCACTTATCACCGATTCGTTTGCAATCAGTTAAAGTTCAATTGGATTTCAAACGAACATTTCTTCGAAAGTTAATATTTGTTGTTGCCCAACTCACCCAAATCTAGCTATTTTGCTACCAGTTATATTATATTTTACTAGCATTCCAACTAGATGTAGGACAGTTTTGTTTTGTTACTAGTTGATAATTTCTCTGCAGGGATAGGCCTGCCGTTGCCATGGGACAGGCTTTTGGCAATTTGGACACCACTGGTTTAGAACAGAGGCCGGCAAAACACACATGCTCATTTTGGGCTTGCGTGTGTGTGTGTTTAGCCACGTGAGAGCGCGCTCATTTAGCACTTCTTTGTTGTTGCAAAAGAGAGCAGTATAAGCTCGTCGCTGCCGCAGAGTGCTGTTGTATACACTCTAGATAGGGACATGCCGGACTCTGGTATATAATGCTAAGGGTTGTTTTTGGTAGCCTCCGTCGTACCCTTGTCTGCTTAGATATGTCCTATCCAAATCTAAGGCTATTAACTCTAACGATATTTTTTTAGCCAGACTCAAACCTCAAGAAAGTCTTAACGGATAACATTATCGTCTACATCGACATATCGAACACATATTTAGGGTCAGCTGCATCATTTTCTCGTCACAGATGATAGCGAAAAATTTGGATTCTTTCATCCGCTGGATGATTTTAGAACTGATTGATTGCCCAATGATATCGATAACATCGTTTTGAACTGTTTAACAGATCATGGTGCAGTTTTTGGGTACTGTTCAGTGTTGCCAACTTTTGCCGAGAAAAAAATCCGTTTTCGGCGGGACGCAGACGTAAAAAAAGCTGTATTTTTCGACAAAAAAGCTGAAAAAAATTATGCAATTATATATTTAAAATATATTAAATATATCATCAGAGTGATCAAGTTCCTCGTCCTCATCCTTGTCGTAGGCCTCAGTTGTGCTTATTAGCTTAATGTAACTAGGAAGGACCTTATAATCAACGCAGCATTTCGCATGTCGACGAATCCTATCTGTTCTGCAACTACACATATTATATTTGTAATTTAATTTCTTAATTTCAGTTTCACTAATATCCAATATCCAATCCTCACCTCCAACTTCTGCGTTGGACCATTACAAGAACAACATCTGAATCGCAAACCAGGCTAACTCAAAAAGTCTTTGATTACCTCCAGAGTCCTTGGAAGCGATTACTTTACTCCAAAACTTTAGTTTCATCATCGTTCTTCCATTTTACTAAATGTATATCATTACATTGACCCTTGATTTTCCAATATTTTCTACGAAAAATACTTCCAAAATGGTAACAATGCTTTGTGTTTTTGGACATTGAATGTTGTCAACCGAAAATATGTCAATTTGTTGAAGAACGCTAGGATTATCAATTAAATTGCTTAATACATTGAATTTTGTGAAAATCCAAAAAGTAGATCAGTGCCTGAACTTCAGTTGCTTTATTAAGGTCAATTAAGGAAAATTTGTGCAGCTGTCTCAAATAGATTACTCCAATTCGCTATCCATATGAAGCATATATCTTTGAAAACAAATTTCTCAAAATTGTCTACTTGTGTAATAGTTTTAAGTTGAAGTTTAGTAAAGGTTACATTGTCATATTGTGTATTTGCAATAACTGCAGTAAACTCAAGAGGTATATGATTCATTCTTCCGGAGCAAAGCCTTAAACTCCAAGTTTTGCAGCCAGACTTTACGACTTTTTTGTTTGAAAACTTTTGTCATTTTTGTCAAACGATCTGTAAACTTGGCTAGCACTTTGAGGTGACTGTTTCCTGAACGTAAGAGGTGGCAATTAGGGTAGATAAATGACTAACAGAGGTGACAAGCTATCGATTTGCTTATAAGTTTTGCAAATGACTCTAGAACAAAAATAATGCTGAAAAAAATCTGAAATCATTTTTAAAAAATCCAGAATTCCCGCTGTTTAAAAAAAAAGCTAGAAATGACGGTGAAAAAAGCTGATTTGGCAACATTGACAAGCAAAGACAAACAAATGTCTTGCGTCTCTTTCTATCTCACATGCACACAAATACTGCCCTGTTTTATTGGCATTTTCACCCACTTCGAGGTCAAATTTTCCAAATTTTCTTTCTAAGTGCGCGCCTGCATAACTTAGCGAAGGTCTACGCCAAATCTTAGATCTCTAGGATAAGCCGTTTTGGCTGGGACTTGATTATCTGTCAGTAAGTCAGGCTTACAGATTTATAAGTATAGATACTTTATACTTTAAACTTTATACTTTATACTTTATACTTTATACTTTATACTTTATACTTTATACTTTATACTTTATACTTTATACTTTATACTTTATACTTTATACTTTATACTTTATACTTTATACTTTATACTTTATACTTTATACTTTATACTTTCTACTTTCTACTTTATACTTTATACTTTATACTTTATACTTTATACTTTATACTTTATACTTTATACTTTATACTTTATACTTTATACTTTATACTTTATACTTTATACTTTATACTTTATACTTTATACTTTATACTTTATACTTTATACTTTATACTTTATACTTTATACTTTATACTTTATACTTTATACTTTATACTTTATACTTTATACTTTATACTTTATACTTTATACTTTATACTTTATACTTTCTACTTTCTACTTTCTACTTTCTACTTTCTACTTTCTACTTTCTACTTTATACTTTATACTTTATACTTTATACTTTATACTTTATACTTTATACTTTATACTTTATACTTTATACTTTATACTTTATACTTTATACTTTATACTTTATACTTTATACTTTATACTTTATACTTTATACTTTATACTTTATACTTTATACTTTATACTTTATACTTTATACTTTATACTTTATACTTTATACTTTATACTTTATACTTTATACTTTATACTTTATACTTTATACTTTATACTTTATACTTTATACTTTATACTTTATACTTTATACTTTATACTTTATACTTTATACTTTATACTTTATACTTTATACTTTATACTTTATACTTTATACTTTATACTTTATACTTTATACTTTATACTTTATACTTTATACTTTATACTTTATACTTTATACTTTATACTTTATACTTTATACTTTATACTTTATACTTTATACTTTACGACTATTTGGGTTGAAAACTTTATTCACTTGCTCTAATTAGTATTTCTTTCAATTCTGTATATATATAAAATCTGTTACTTTAAGCTTAAGTCCTTCTTTATATCCTGTATATGCAATTCACCTGTAAAAAATCATTAGAATCAGCCGAAAGCCCCACTAGCTATGGAAAGATTTTAAGTGCGCTCAGAAACTAAGAGATTTCATCCCTGTAAAGTAAAAAATTATCTAAAATCCTAAAAAAAAAACACAAAATTAGAAGCAAGTTCTTTCATGGTTGTGTGGCAGGTAGTCTATAAAACTGAACCTTAGTCATTTTAAAATGCTGTATTCAGTTTTTTACTTTGTTAATATTCCCAAATACTTTGGTGAGATTTGGGTGGCAATCATCACCAAATTGTAGCTTTATTGTCTGTGTAATTTTTTTCGTTTTCAGAGCTTCCTCCCTAGTGTTCAGTCCTAGAGTTCAACGGAAGTGCAGTGAACTGGTTTTTTGTAGTCTTATCAGCTGCCAGCGGCTGCCTCTGTCTCTGCCCTCTTCCCTTTGGTGCAGCAGTGTGTTCTGGCTCCGAGCGGCAGTTGTCGCCCGTTTGATTTGGCAGCTTTATGACACCCGAAAGGATTTGCCTGGAATAACTCGCACTCTCGTGCCTACCATAAACAAAGACAACTGTTGTGGGTGCACTAAAGGGGTAGGGTATAGGGGGACGTACTCTTGGTCGTTGCTCATTTCGTTTTAATTGCGTCAAATTGTTGAATTGCGGCTTTTCTGTTGCTCTCTTTTGTTTATACTTGGAACTGCCGCAATGTGGCGAAAAATAAACACGAAAAGAAAATGAAAAATAATGTTCGATAGCCGAAAGAAATCTTCACACACACACACATAAAATGCTTACCCCTGCCCCAACCACCGCCACCACCTCCTCTGCATGTCATTGAGAAAGAAAGTACATGGCGAGCATTATGAAAATCCCTCGGATGAGCAAACTTCGCCAAGGGGGAAGAAATGCTCGCTCGCGTGATTTTTATTGTTTCGGGTGGCGAGGGGATGGATTGGGTGGCACTCGTGAAGTCTCCAAGGAATGAAATAAACCCATCAACATTGAAGTGTCGCCAACGATTTGAGACTTCTGTTATGGCCTGTTGATGGAGTTGGGAGTTGGGAAAAGACCTTGCCTCACAATCTTTCCCAGGAGTGTGTTAGCATATGCTAAACATTTAAGTTGGGGAGCTTTGATACCCTGTTTTTGGAAAGAATTGAACTGAAAAACGAAACTGAAAAGAGCTGTAACGTGTTTTCATATCTAAAACAAAACATTCTTCCTTTGAGATTCTTCGTTCCCTCTATGTAAAGAATATCCGGCTAAAAGGTCCATTTGAATTTGAAGAACTTTGAGGTCCTCTAGCCTGGGTGGTCTCGAATCGTATAAGGGAACATTCATAAATGGAAAAGCGCATTCCGAAAGTTTTGTAGCCGTCTGGAATTTATGGAATTTAATTGCTTTTTTTTTTTTCTTAAATTTGTGCATCTTGAACTCCAGCGAGATGCTTGTCTCGAAAATAGATGCCATTTAATGGGCTCAGGGACAAGATGTGTGTGTGTAATGCGTGCAGATAGCAGATTAAGTTTTTATGGTCAGTAAATTGAGTTGTTCAACATTTACAATCTGTTTTCACTCCAAATCAGTCGCCAAAATATTTGTTCTAGGGCCGCCACACAGACGAGATTGTGTACTGAAAGTGGAAGTCACTCCACTCCAAATTAATCCAAACGGTAGCAGACACAACAACAGGAGACAACGACAACAAATTACATTAAACGTGTGCCTCATGAATGTGACTTTTGTTTTTCTTTTGCTATTTTTAGATGAAAATGCTGCAGCGTTGAAATTGTGACATTTTTCTCAGAGAACGGGAAGAGCCCACGAGCCGGCGAGGCACTCCACCGACTCTGAATATGTTGCATTTTGAATACAAAGCCCAATGTCTGTGAGGAGTTGGTGCTGCTGCTGCTGCTTCTCTGCTCTTCCTCTAATGCTTTGAACGTATTTTCAATTTCAAATAGACTTCAAATGAGTGTGAGTGAGTGACGTGGTTGTTGTTGTTGTGGCAGATTTCGCGTAAACAATAAACAGCAAACTGCAACAGCAGCAGCAGCAGCAGCCGCAGCAGCACTGCCACGCCAAGTGGCAGCAGAATGTTTGCAAAACAAAATACACTGGGACCACACACACACACACACACACACCCTCCCATTACACCCTACCAAGTGGCCATAAAAACTGAAGAACACAACAAATGGTTGTTCAGCGGGAAGAGTGAATGAAGAGTATGGGACTATGTCATTAATTGGTCAAAGAAAAGTTCATCAAATCCACTTTTTCCGAGGCCTGAGCATGCCTGAGCATGCCCTGTTCCCTTTTCAATATTCTTAAATGATATAGTGGAATTCCTTCCGAAAGGACTGACTATAAACGGCCTGAAAGAAAAAACCTTATTATACGCAGATGATATAGTGGTCTTTGCAGAATCACCCAAGGCTATGCGAGACAATATCAATGCTTTGGAGAAGGTGGGGTCTCACAATGTTTGCATGGTGAAGTCTGAGGTGGCGAAATCATACAAATACCTAGGAGTCTGGGTCCATCAAAATACCCAATTCAACTTTCACCTGGGTGAAAAACATAAAAGATGGTAAAGTAGCGATAAATAGTACTTAAAGAACGATACTAGGCAAAAAAGAGGTTTCTATCAGCACAAAGTACAAGCTGTTTAATGCCGCAGTGTGTGGGGGATACGACGATACAAAAAAGTGAGAAAGTCTTCAAAGATACTTTCTTAAGAAAATTTTTCGTCTACCTCAATACACACCGAACAGATTGTTATATCTGGAGACCGGATTATCCTTACAACATCCGGTAAAGGAGAGAAGCTGATAGAACTTGGTCATAAACAGGTTTAAACATCGCGACTTTCATAAAGCGACCTGGAAGTTCCCTGATCAATTAACGCGAAATCAGATTGATCAAGTTATGATCGACGGAAGCCACTCATGGAGTGTTCTAGACAAAGGATAGACTCGTATCGCCACCTTGTTGCAGACAAAGTACGCACTCGGCTCAGTGTGGCGCATGGCGAAAGCTAAATGTTGAGAAGCTGCAATCGCAACGGATCTCTGAAACCTACACACAGCTAAACTCACCCAATTGCTCAGGGAAAACTCGCCATTCGCTTCAGTGGAATCATATATCACACTCCATCGAATACGGCTGCCAAGCAGATACTCGGATAAGCCGAATACCCTCGAAAGCTGACTTGGTATGATGAGAATTGCCGCCACGCTACTGCAAAGAAAGATGCAACCTACAGTAGAACTCTGCAGTCGGTAGCAATGCGGGGTGTTAAAGAGCGATACCAGGAGAAAAAGAATAAGCGAGAAAGGCGCATGCGTGAGTGTACACAGCAGAGCCGTCCAGCCATAGTTACCACGAGCCGAAGTCAGTCATGTTTTTACGCAAAGGTGAGCCGAACTCATGATTGTGTGAATCGGTGAACACTGAATTCCAAGTAAAACGGCTGTAGTCTGGAGAGAACTCTCTTGCTCACCAAAACAAGCACACTTTTTTGTCCTCTCCATTTGGCCGGCACTGGTGTACAGTCAGCATTGAGGAAGTTAACGTGCGGCCTGTAGTTCAGATTGAGCATTTTACATAATGGAGATCGCTTGGATGCCGAAGTGCTCCAAGGTTGTGGTTCAGTTTTTTTGTAAATGATTCTGGACTCACTTAGGAACGTCAGATATTGAAAGTTTTCTCTTTCCCGGAACCCGTTGTTTTCCAGTATCCAAATCTAAGGCTGCTAACTCTTTCGATATTTTTTTGGTCAGACTCAAAAGACTCAAGAAAGTCTACATCGACATATCGAACACATATTTAGGGTCAGCTGCACCATTTTCTCGTCGAGATGCTTTTTCGGCATGAGTGAAACTCGAAAATTTTATCAAAAGATTAAACGTCTAACTGAAGGTCTCAAACCCGGAGTCACACAATGCAAGGACGAAAATGGAAATCAGGTCACAGATCCGCAAGTGGCGCTAGACAAATGGAGAAGCTATTTCGCCAACCTGCTGGGTGCCGCCTCTGGAGAAGTAACAATGCCGAAGAAGTATCAACCCACCGGACCATCACGAAGTCTGTTTAGCCATAAAAAGGCTAAAAAATAACAAAGCAGCTGGTGCTGATGAGCTGCCCGCTGAGGCGAGGATTTGGTAAGGTGCATGCACCAACTCCTCTGCAGAATATGGTCCGTCTAGAGCATGCCCGTCGATGGGAGTCTAAGTGTACTTTGCTTAATTATTCAAAAAAGAAGACCCTACTGTTTGCGCCAACTACAGTGGGATCGGTCTATTTCCCATTGCATATAAGGTTCTGTAGCGTATTATTTGTTTGCTTATAAGCACACTGATTGGACCTTATTAGTGTGGCTTCAGACCTGGTAAATCCACTACAGACCAGATATTCATATAACGACAAATCTTAGAGAACTTCTATGAGATAGATAAAAACGAGAAGGTCAATCTAACTTCGTCTGTGCCGAAGTTTTAAAACCCTTGCAAATGCAAATGTCACAGTTTAAGAACGCTTATATAAAAATCAAACATTTTTCTAACTAAAACCCATTTTTCGACAGATAAACATCTGATTTCGACCAAATTTCGCGAATCTTTTTGAAAACATATCAAATTAACAATCGCCGAATTTGAGATCGATAAAATTGAAAAAAAATTTTTTCATTTTCCGAACGATCGGTCCTATGCACAGTGGTTTTTTTTTCGCCTTTTTTTGGCATAAACCCAAAAACATTTTTTTTTCAGATTTCAAATACTAGCTTGTTTTTTAATATTTCCATACTCATACTAGCTTAAAAAACAAACATATTCAAACTTAGTGGCAACACTGTTTTGTTGACGGGCTGTTGAAGTCAGCTGTTTGTGTGCCACGTGCTTTCTGTGAAACTAGCAGCAAATATTTTACAATTTTGAGTGCATCTGCTTAAAAAGTTTGAAGCAAAATAAAGACTGTTAAAATTGATAAAGTTAGTTTAGGTATCATAAATTATGATTTGATAACTCGTTTGTCATTGTTGTGTGCTTTTGTCCAATTGTCTCATGTGTTGTTAATGTGTAATTTAAGGTTGGCCCCAACAAGTGTAGCTGTGTTTCGTGGAATATTAGTTGTGCATGGCACAACGCTGCACAGAGTCTTAAATGCAAAGTTATTAACGAAAGTGTGCAGATTAATGAGTAACTAACACTTCTTGCTACAACGTGCGACTTTTCGATAAAATCAGCTTTATTGCAGCTGAGTTCGTGTTTGGCCTTGCAACCCTGGTTGACATTTGGAGAAGCAACAATGGATCTGAAAAAGCAATTAAACAGCATATATGGAAAAAAATCAGAAAAAGAATTTAGATAAAGCTCATACTATGATGATATCTCAAAACGTAAAAGTCTTCGTCGATTATTTTAAAAAGAGAAGTTCTGGTACAAGGACACGAAATAACAGATGCTGCTGTCGCTCCTGTTGGCTGCCTGGGGGAAAGTGCATCCGAATCCCGAAATAAGCTGTACAAAAACGATAGAAGGGTCCATGCCAGAAAATGCAGTCGATTAGACAACATTACAGCCGTTTTTAACAGAGCCATGGATAGTTCTGATCCCCTCTTGTCTAGTCTCTGTCTCAAAGAACGATAAAATAAGAAAAGAAAATGCATACCAGAAGAAGTTTTGGCTCAAACATAAAAATTATTGATAAAAATTAAGATAGCGATCCCCAACAGGACTCGTCAGATGAAGAAGATCACTCACAGGATGAACTTGGACTAGATGATATTGATTTAGAATATTATGTATTTGAACATAATTAATTTCACATATGCGTTAAGAAGCAGAGCCAAACCAATTCAACAATTTATAAAGTTTATCTTAATTTTCAGAATAATGGAGCTGTAATAGAAAACATAATCTGTCAATGCTAAAAATGGAATAAAAATAAAATATATTGGTAATTTATGTATTTATTTATGTATTTTTTTTTGGCTTGGTAGATTCACTTATAAAAAGTTGTATTAGGATCTTCAAATAAGATTACAAACCGAATTTCAGTTCAATAGAGTCAGAAACTACATAGTTTGAGCAAATCGGCCAGATCGGTTATATGGCAGCTATATCAAATGTTGGTCCAAACCAAACAAAATTTTGTAAGTCGTATTAGGACTTCCAAACAAGAGAAACAACAAAATTGGAGCAAATCGGCCAGATCGGTTATATGGCAGCTATATGAAATATTGGTCTAAATTGAGTAACTCTTTCCAAGTATTCTTTGGGGCCCAAAATATGATTATAAACCAAATTTGGGGTCAAAGGCAAACAAAAACCACTGCTATGGCAGCCATATGATATAGTCATCCGATTTCGACCAAATTTTTCGAATTTATTTAAAAGCATATAAAATTAGTAATCAGTGAGTTTAACGACCCTAACATTAAAACCAAAAACAAGTTAGAAAGTCGGTCACGCACCGAGTGTAACATACTCTGTACCAGTTCATTTGCTCCCGACTATATTATTATAATACATCCAAGGAGTCACGCGGTTTCTTCACTCTAATTCTTCATCTCTAATTTTCTCTCTCTCACCCAAAAATTGAGTTTGTTTGAATACAGCGGTGGTTGGCGTGACTGGCGAGGGGGGTGGGGGGTGCCGGTTAACCATTTTTGCTCATAACTTGTGTATGGTTCATCAGATCTTTATCATTCCTTTAGCAAATCGATTAATAATTTTGACAACTAGATATCTCTAGAAGGTACAAACAATCTATCATCAAAACTGTGGGAGATATGACGTTTTTTCCAAATTGCGGGTGCGGGAGGGGGCGTGCTGAAAATTGAAAATAAACTTGATCTGCCTGAAAGTATAAGAATATATGTCCCATACATGTCAAACCTCTATCTCTAACCATCTCTGAGATCTCTTCGTTCATACGGACGGACGGACATGGCTAAATCGACTCGGCTGTTGATGCTGATCAAGAATATATATTACTTTATAGGGTCGGCGATGATTCCGTTTGGCTGTTACATACTTTTGCACAAACTTAATAGACTCTATGTACCTTCGACAAAGAGTATAAAAACCAAAAAAATTTCTTACTAAGAACCATTTTCGACCGATCGGTCCTATGGCAACCATAAGATATAGTTACCCGATGTCGCTCAACTTTTTCAAATTAGTTTGAAAGCGTTTAATATTAAGAATCACCGACCCTAAGAACGATTTACTTAAAAACATAAAAGTTTTTCTCACTAAGACCCATTTTCCGACCGATGGTTTCTATGACAGCTATAAAATATAGTTATCCGATCACGACCAAAATTTGCAAATATGTTTGAAAGCATTTAATATTAATAATGGCCGAGTTTAAGGACGCTAACATTAAAAAACAAAATGTTTTTCTCACTAAGACCCTTTTCCGACCGATCGGTCCTATGGCAGCTATAAAATATAGTCATCCGATTTTGACCAAAGTTTGCAAATCTGTTTGATAGCATATAATATTAATAATGGCCGAGTTTTATGACACTAGCATTGAAAACAAAAAAGTTTTTCTTACTAAGACCCATTTTTCGACCGATAGTTCCTGTGGCAGCTATAAGATAAAGTCATTCGATCTGGTCGGTTCCGATATATAAGCAGCGTGCAGTAAAAAGAAGACTCTGTGCAAAATTTCAGTTCAGATAGCTTTAAAACTGAGAGACTAGTTTGCGTAGAAACAGACAGACAGACGGACGGACAAAGCTCAATCGACTCAGCTCGTCGCCCTGATCAAGAATATATATAGTTTATGGGGTTGGAAATGAATATTTCTATGCATTGGAAACTTCTGGCCAAAATTATAATACCCTTTGCAAGGGTATAAAAAGAGAAAGATGAACCGAACTTTCGGAAAACAGCATCTTTTTTTCACAGCATCTTGCCTCAAAAACTGACTTTATGCCATCTTCTTTAAAAAAATAATTGTATTAAAGGTGATAGTAGTAGTTAAGACTTCTTGAACTAGGCAACAAGCTCAGCTTAGCTAATTTTTTTTGAACAATTTCACCTTCAATATAATTGTCAAGCATTGGATCGGTTATGATTTGCAAATCTAATGAAAATTTGTAAGACGGATTTATATTCAGACTATTAAGAATTCAGTCGTCATTCCATCATGTCTTAAAACTTATCGAAAAAAGGTGGTGAATAAGTCAGTTTAGATATGATTATTTACATTGATTGGAATGGTACTCATTTTTCTTACCTAGGTAAGGTACATGGTAAATGTCAAAAACTATACCTGATCGAAATTTAAAAAAAAAACTTACCAAAAAATGTACTTTCGATAAGACGAAAATAGCTAAATAGACTCGTCTGTTGATGCTGATCAAGAAAATATATACATTTTAGGTTCGGAGATGCTTTTTTCTTGCTGTTACAAGGTCACTGGAATGGTCTATGACAGCGGTGGGCGCTAAGTTTGAGTTTTGGGAGCAGAGCAGCGACAAAAACAACCGTTATTGTTGTTGTAACCGACTTCGAAGCGAGGTAATTGCGTCGCAATTTCTTCTCGGAGCAATGGGAGCAAGGGCGTGACCACCGCTGGTCTAAAAGCAAATGCGCTGAGTTCTTCTCCCCTCAACCTGTATATGCAGTAGGTACAACGTTTTAATACCCGATGTATGTATGTGTGTATTTATATGTAGGGCTATAAACGACTAACAGACTTAGCCGGACCCTCTTGGTTTTCCAGTGGAAGTGTTTCTCGCTATTTTTTTTTTTGTTTTTTTTTGATGAGCGCTTAATGGTGCGACAAGTCATAAAAGATGGCGGAACAGGCGCAGGCTGTAGTTTTGATTGCGAGTGCGCACACCTTTCGCTTTTCACAGGGCCTTGTTTACACTGGCAACCCCGCTCTCCATCAACATCTGCATTTCCATTTCCCTTCAATTGAGTTGAGTTGTTGTGTAAACAAGTGACATCTGTCCCGCACTTATGAATGCTCTATCTGTGTTTGTCCACAGTTTTGTGTATCTATTTATGAGTGATTGCCTTTAGCTTTAGTTTGGCTTCCACAGCCTAACGGACTGGTTGGCTGGCTACTTAGCCTTATCAACAATCTGTGGCATTCCGCGCAAGAAAATGAAGCAATGAAGCCGCGCCAACAATGCGCCGCATCACAAAATATTTAATTAAATGCTTAATTACGCTTGCCATGCCATAAATTCATCAAATGCAATTTAAGCTCACTCACACACACACACACACGACCACTCCACGCAGCAAGCAAACGAACACACACACAGATACACGGACAGTTGCAGCAGCGGCTACAGATACTTTGTTATATCTTCGTTTTCATTCATTGAAAGTTCAGAGAGACTGCAATTGAAGTTGCCGGGTTAAATGTTTTAAGCCATAACTCTTCTTGTTTTGTGGCCTTAAACTGGCATAAATCCCAGCCGGGCAATTTGAGTAGGCAATTCGTGACGGGCAACGGGAGGGGAGAACTGTTGACGATGGTTCTAAAACTATACTGTGGACAGAAACTGTATCAATCTATAGGATAATTTAATTTCTGCGATTTTGCAAACAAATCTCTTGCCTTTTCTTTTCCATAGTCCTTTCTTTCAAAATGGTCAGAAAAAAGGACTACAAAAGACATTTCCGTGACGGACTCAATGAAAAGAGGGAGCGAAAAGACACATTCAATTTGGTTTTTGCTCAACCAAAGAGCGGTTTTTTCGTTTGTATTTTGCTCTTGTCTTTGCCGAGAGCAAACTTCCAAAGTGTCTTTTGCCTGTGTGTGGATGGCTGTGAGTGGGGCGACTGTGTGTGTGTGTGTCTCAGTCAACGATGTGAAAGTGAAAGTATAATTTTCATTATAGCTTAACTTTCGGGGAAGGGTCAGGCACTTTTGAGCACAGAGAACACAGAGAAGGCGTTTTTTTTCTAGTTAAGAAAAATTCAACAATAATATTTACGAATTAATGTCGTGAGTGATAAAAAAAATTGTGAACATTGTTCTCAAAAATATATATCACAAAAATATCACTAACATTTTCATCACAAGTGATTCAAAGATTTTTAAATCAAACTGTAGAAAAATAAAAATACAGTTCTCTCCGGCTTTGTGTGCTCGTTACTTACTTTCCTTATCAAACTGTTAAGGAAAGACAAGAAAAATCGTGGACAATACTTCGCGTCAACAGTTCTGACCACTAAACACAAAGTTTTAAGTGATCTCGCTATATGATTCTTATGCAATATGAATTTAACAATTCATCGACAGTTTTCTAATTTAACTTGGAACAGTTTTAATAACGTCCCATGACACTAATTGTAGTGTATGCGCTGCGCAATGAACCACGCTTGAAGAAGCTTTAATATTTTCATTAGTTTCTTCAAAATTATGGTAGTCATCTCCTTCTGGCATTCCAGTATCTTCACACTCTTGTAGGAGTTTTGATGTCTTAATGACATTTGCACCGTTATCGGTTGTCATCGAGTAAATCTGTTCAAGACTTAGACGAAATTTCCCCAAACACTTAAGCACCTCTTCCTTTAGATATTGGGCTGGGTGAAGCTCTTTAAGCAGTATCATTCCTACTCCTTTAAAATCATCCAAAAATTTTACATTCTGTCCCATAATGCTGCGATCATTCCGAGTTGCAATGTCCATTTTTAAGCATACCATACGATCCTTAACTTGCTCTGCTATTACCTCAGATATTTTGTCTGCCGTCATGTCGATTTGAGTTGAAATATTTCTCCAAGGCTGCAATATATCTTGGAAGCTATCGTTGTCGAATATACGAAATGGCAAGAATAAGGAGGAAACCAAGCGTGAAATAGATTTAAAAAAATAGCTTTTGCTTAATTGAAAAGTCACCGGGGTATTTGTCTTCTTTGGGGCCATTTTCACATCAGTTCTTCTACATCTTTTTTGTGAACTAGTTTGATTAGACATTTTCTTATTGCATATAATGCATAAAACCAATGCCGGATCTTTTGTTGGCAAATGTCACTGAATTGCAGTTGAATTTCTTCACTCTTCCCATTCTACTTTACATTAACGAGCACACATAGATAGAGAGTAATGTATTTTATTTTTCTACGGTTTGATTTAAAAATCATTGAATCACTCGTGATGAAAATGATAGTGATATTTATCGCTTGTGATAAATATCAGGTGAGATTTTTGTAATATATATTTTTGAGAACAATGTTCACAATTTCTTTTATCATTCACGATATTTACTAGTAGATATCAGTGTTTGACTTTTTGTTCAATAATATTTAAATGAGTGATATTTACGAACCCTGCTTTTGAGACAACCCTCGTAATACTGAAATCAACTGCCAATAGTTTGTAATAGTCAAAGTTTAATGTCCAATTCTTTTCTGCTTCATTTAGTTTTAAAAACTTTTTGAAGCATATTTTCCTAATGTTTTTATTGATTTTTTTCCTTCGCCCTGCAATAAGTTAAAACTGGCGAGGGTTCAGGTAGAGATTATCTTACTTGATACTTGCTCTTTATTAACGTTCTAACAGTAATATATTATATATATACATTTGATAGATAAATAAACAGGCATGTTCTCAATTTCACTACTTTTTCAAAAGTAAATCGAAAGCAATTCCGCTTCGGTTTCGTTTTCGAATGAAATTGTACTCTTTTCTCATAAGAGAGAAACCATAAATTCAAAAGAAACGATCAAAAATGGAACAGTCGAAAATGAGAGGCAGACTTTTTTGTTTTTCGTTTTCGTTTGCACTGCCAAAATCTGGACACATTAAACAAAAAAAATGCTTTTAAATCAATTAAAGACTAAAATGCAAATTTAATTGTAACTAACAATTAAGCAAAACTCACTTAATGTACATCGAGCAACTGTAGTATTAGTAGTAGTATTTATATTTTCAATTTTATAACATGTGTTAACCAAATGCACGTAGTGACTTTAATATAAATAAATAATGGTATGCTTCTGGGCATGGCAATTAAAGCCGTCAGCCCATACTTTCCTTAAGTGGTCCACAATACTCCATTTTCCGTTACTACACTTGACTTCCCCGGTCATCCCGAGATATCAAATCGTGCGTAAGAGGACCCCTCGTAGGAAATTAACTACATAGTTTGACATTAACAATAATTCAAAAATTAACAATATAATACATTAGTTGAGGTCCCTCAGGAAATTAACTACATAGTTTGACATTAACAATAATTCAAAAATTAACAATATAATACATTAGTTGAGGTTACAGAGTATTAACTAATTAACATTAAACATTGCAAAATTCGTTACAAATAAAGTTGACCCTATAAACTCCTGCCAATATTTGGTGGCCTCCCTGAGATATGAGATTAGAGAGGGCCAGTTGGACCCGTTCATTAATTCAAGCATTTCCCTTAATCTCTAGAGTCCATTTGCCGAGGTGCAGTGCACGTTGCTCACCTAGAATTGGACATCGCGATATGAAATGTGCTACATCTTCTCTTTCACCCATATTGCATAGGGTGCATCGGCTTTCCGTCGATCTGTGTGGTATATTATTTAGTCTGAGCACTAAGCGATATTGCAGAAGTGTCCACATCATTCCTAAAATAATTCCGTTCACATAGTTTGTACTCTAGGCGCTTGTATGTGAATCGTGTATCACTCTGCCTTGCCTGCAGCTCGAACTAATTTTTTTCTCCAGCGTCAATCGTTCTGTTTGCCACGCTTCCCAAGTTCTGTTGTCATTTGAGTATGTACTTATGTTGTGGTCTCCTGCCATAATATCCCATTCATGGAAAAACTGTGATCGGTCTACCAGAAGTTGTTACAACTATGATTGTTGGAAGCCCTGAAGAGTCCATCAGCATCGCTTTGCTTATATAGTTGAAGTGCAGCTGTAGGGTGTATTTGAACAGTGTAGGTAGGCCCGTTTCAATGTATATGGCGTAGTTCGGGGTGTTTAGAGGCAGGTAAAAGATCTTTTTAATGTAGAAACGAAGAAATCGCTCAACATCCTCGAATCGGCTAACACATAATTGCCCTGGATGTGGCTAAAAACAGTTTATATTTGGTGCTGTTGTTGGCTTTTTTCTTCCCAAAGCAGATGCTTCCAGATGCTATTAATAGCGACTTTGGCGTCTGTCAATTTATGTGCCAAATGTTTCTTAAATGACATATTTGAAGTCAGTAACACACCTAGGTATTTGTACTTATGTACTGTTTCTAACAATACCCTGTCTAGTGTCCATTGAGCAACTGTAAGAGAGCGTAATTTGGCAATTTTCATTCCACCGACCTGAGATCAATACTCGCTTTAAAAGCGTATGCGGTGTGAAAGACACCCAAAATTTGAAGCCAAATCAAATGCACACTCGTTCTGTTATTGATATTTTTGTGGATGACTGTTTTGTGTGCTCGTCTGTCAAAGTGAATGTTTCTGATTTGAGCTGCAATGCTTGTTGATTTCGGCTTCGAGTGTCATTTGTACACAAACAGCACTCACACACACAAGTAAAAGATGGGCTTGCATAGCTTTTATTGCTCTCAATCTCCTATCCTTTGAAAAAGCAACTGTAAACTCCGTGATCTCAAGAGAGAGAGACAAATATGAGAGTGGCAAATAAACTCTTTTTCGTTTTGGTGTTGCGAGAACACGAATCAATTCCATTTTCGAAAAGTTGCCGTGAAAGTGGAATTGAAAACTTGCCTGAATAATAATACATTTCCACACAAAAAGATCATTGACTGAGACACACACACAACCACGACACTCACAATCACGCCTACATACGCAAAAGACACTTTGAAAGTTTGCTTTTGACAAAAAGGTCAGTGTTATACATGAGCAATAGAATAAGCGTTCTTTGGTTGAGCGCATTGTATATTAAGCAAAAACGGAATTGAATGCGTCTTCGCTTCCTCTTTTCGTTGTGTCCGTAAAAGAACTGTTTTTTGCACACACGCTGAAAATGTTGACCCTTTTTCTCGAGCTCTGCTTTAAGCGCTCCAGCCGCTCCATCTTAGTCAAAAAATCTAAATGAACATACATTTTTGGGTTTAGATTTGACACCGTTTCGAGCCGATTTACGATTGCTGATGAGTCTCTGCTGAATGGCATTGATTGGAGACTTAAAGATATTCTGTGGCCTTAGTACTTTTTATCAACAGAAACACTCACACAAAGTATTCAATATTTATGGATTTGTTAAATAAAAAATTTTATATGGAATGTCTGCACAAAAGTAGGCTGACCCAGCAATCGTTAACCAATCATACATACGTTTTTTTCGATTTCTATTCAGCAAACATTATTGTAAAATTTTCCAATCCCAATCGGCAATCACTAAATTCAGCAGGTAAAGTCGGCAACCATAAACCACAAATCGTAAATCAGAATTATCTGCTGAATGGGCCCCCAATGTAATCATCACTGTACAAATTGGTGATAGGAGTACCCACTATAAACACATGTAAATAGTTGTATGAATACTCTTAGGCTTTTGGTATTATGAAAGTAGTGAACTTTGGATACACTCACAAGCAAGATGGCGAACTTGGCGTCACTTGAGAAACGAGAGTGGCGAAATAAAAACATAAAAGCGAACAAAAGACATTGATTTACAAGTGAATTGTTTGGTATACAAATACCAACTGACTGAATGATGTATCAACGCACAGGCCAAACGGCTCAAATTTTTATTCAGAGTTGTGGGTTTGGAAAATTTTAACACAATTGGGTTTGGGTAGTGTGGAAAAGTGGCGAAAATTTGGCCCAGGTGCTGAATATATAATATTTTTTAAATAATCAAAAGTTTTGAAGATTAAAGAGATATACCTTGTCTTGTTCCTAACGATATTTTCGCAGGATTTTTGCAATTTAGAGACCAAATTTGGTTCAAAAACTGGCTATAAGTCGAAATTTTTTTACGAAAGTGCAAATGAGAGCACGGCTAAAGGATTATCTTTTCAGATTTTATTAAGCCAAAAGGGGAAAATAGACTTTGCATAAATATTACCAAGATTTGAAGAAGCTCTTCACTGCATGAAGGGAAAAATTTAAGAACATTGTACTTAAGATTAGCACAAAAGTTGTCAAATTTTTTCCGATCGAGTTGAACTTTCTTCATTTGAAAAACAATTTAGAACATTTTTCTTTATAAATTATGTGAATCTTTCGTTTTTGTCCCTCTTTATGCCTATTCCATTTACACATCAATTGATCCAAAACATAAGCAAAAATTTCCCTGGTTCAGATTATTATGCAATCCAAACTGTTCCAACGATCTTTGCTGCTCATCAATCAATTAAGTAAATTTTGGTTCAATTGATCCACCGACTTATCCGATCTTGGGCAATTAGTGGTACACTCGTCGTATAGTTTACCAATGTGATTTGATTTGGCAACTCTCGGGTCAGGTCATTCTCCACACACACACACACACACACACACACATAAAACTGACAAATTGCTGTAAAAATAAAACATTTTCAAATGGAGAAATTGAAATGCGAGCAATTATTTTTAATTGAAAATGTCCAACATGTTGAGAGAGTTGTCGTTGCCTCAAGTTGCAAGCAATACCAATGGCACTTGAGGGCCATACCGGACGCACCTGGGACGGAAATGCGATAACCCTGAGCGAGTGGGGGAAAAGCTAGCTAGCACGGCTTGTTCTATTCTAGGCGGAAGCTCTTACCGGATAGCATGGGTGCCAAAGCAATACCGCCGTTACTCTCCAGCTGGTGTTCCGGCTGCTCCTGCTGCTGCTGTGGCGATTGATGCTGTTGCTTCTTGCCCGGCACACAACCGCTGATGGGTTTCTTTGATTTCCACAATTTCATTTTGGGTCTCAAATGTTTTTTTTTTTTGATATTTTTTTGTGATATTTTTTATTGCATGTTGCTTCCACTTGGGATTCACCCAGCAGAAAAACAAAAAAAAAAAAAAAAACAACTAAAAAACGACAACAACAGCAGCTGTTGTTGCTATTGCACTTTTTCCGCTTAGATTTTCCACAACATTTTCAATTGAGTTTCAGGCCAAAATGTAGAGCACTCTCTCAAGCACACACACAAACACACGCACACGGCAAAATGTATTTCAAAAATTTCAAATTTCACGCCTCGCAGCGGCAAAACGCACGTCCGGCGTACACGACACGAAATTGCACAATGATTCAGAAGCAGCAACAGCAACAGCAGCAGACGCAGAAGCACAAGTCGTCCGCCAGACGCCAGACAACAGACCTAGCGCCGGCAGCGGCGCGCAGCTCTGCGATCTGACACTCAGCCTTTTGTATCTGGCAGATACGCAACAGCAACAGCAACAGGAGGGGGTGAAGCTCTGCCTCTCTCGCTCTCGCTCTGCCGCTCTCACTCACTTACTCTCTCTCTAGCAGTGGTGAGTTTAGGATAGACGCATATCCATCGCATGCCACATTCTAATTGGAAAGCACTCAAATCACTGCCACTTATGCCTATGCGCCCAGCTGATGATGACGATGATGATGATGATGGGCTTCTGACCTGGGTTTGGCTCTAGGAATGACCTCCATTTCGTTGCCATTGATGACGGCGATGGTGTCGCTTTATTTCGCTAATTAGTCACGAAAAGTTTTTGCCAGCTCACAAATGGTCAACCCCCAAATTGGTTATAACCAGATGACAAGCAGAACATCTGCTAATTGCAAACAACGACCCTAGAGAATCGACCATGATGGCCAAAATGAGCATATATGTATGCTTTAGCGTTTTCTTAACATTAACAAGAAAGTTTTTGAAAGCCTTCACACATCAAACATATCTAAATCATGGTGCCATGGGTATTAGAGATAAAATTTGCGCTGTCTATCAATTTTGAAATGTTATACATTGTTTAGATACTTTATAATGCCACAAAAGGAAATTACACTGGTTAGAGCGAGACGGACATATTCCCAAATGTATCCAGAAAGCGTAGGTGAGAGCGAACAGCCTACTAAGTTTTGAGTGAAAAGTTGTACGTTAAATCTTCTTTGTCTAAATAATGTTTAGCTTAGCGCTCTATCTGTACAAAAAAGTTTTAAAGAATTTTTGTTTTCGACTTTAACGCTTGTGAAATTTCATTTTGAATTTCAATTTTGAAACTATTGTCCATCGCTAGGTACTACTTTTTGGATACCATCTCCTAAAAACGATGTGTCTTTTAATGCGATCCACGAATCGATCCCATTTAGGAGTTCTTCAAAAGAGCAAAAGTGCAACGTCTGGGCTATACGGCAGGGGTAGAGTAGGACTTTCCATTTCAGCGTTTCAAGGTATGATTTGACCGGCTGCGCAACATGTGGCCGAGCTTTTTATTGGGTTATTTAAAAATTGAGGTAGCGACATAGCTTCGCCGTTACATATGTATGTCTCTCGTGTGTTTCTGTCTCTCTCTTGAAGATCCGTTTCGAGGACTGGTTTCTAGAAGCATGTTACACTCGGACATCGTTTTAAAATCATCGCCTTCGGCAAGTGAGCCAGTCGCAATGCCGGGGGTATGGACACTACTGTCAAGTCCATCCTTGCCTGGGGAATTTTCATTGTCTTTTGATACGAATAGATGCAATTTTGAAATTCTTCAGAAGAGCGAAATCAGCACTCCTCAAGGGCTTGCATCATCGACGAAAACAAATAGTAGTCGGTAGGGGAAATGTCTCGGTCTATACGGCGGCTGGGGTAGAACTTTCCATTGCTGCGTTTCACAGTATGTTTTGATCGGCTGCGCTACATGTGGCCGAGCTTTGTCATGTTGCCAAATTACCTTGTTGTGCCTCTGCTCGTATTCTGGCCGTTTTGACTTCAATGCTCGGCTCAAACGTATCAATTGAGTTCGGTAAAGTTGCCCTGTTATGGTTTCACCCGATAGTAGCAGCTAATAGTGCACCACGCCCAATTGGTCCCACCAAATACTGAGCATGACCTTCCCATCGTGAATATTCGACTTTGGCGTCGTTTTTGGCCGCCCCTTCTTGCAGCATTCGATGGCCTTCAGCTGCATTTTTCTTCAATTGAAAGCAGAAAAGTAAACTTTCCCGCAAATTGTCGTTTTGTTGGCACAAAAGTTGACATATTCGGAGCGCACAAAAACTATGTTGTTTACACTTCAACGAATTGAAACATACTGAAAAAGAAAGCCCAATGGTGAGGCTTCAAAATGAAGTTGTTTGGAA
The DNA here is from genome assembly GCA_037044535.1 of Lordiphosa magnipectinata. NCBI lineage: Eukaryota > Metazoa > Arthropoda > Insecta > Diptera > Drosophilidae > Lordiphosa > Lordiphosa magnipectinata. The sequence goes on along the minus strand of JBAMBO010001763.1, from coordinate 76,301 downwards.
CATTTTCCGATTCGATTTAATATTAATGGCGTCCATATCTTAAAAATCGTTTAAAACTTTCTCGCACAGATAATACTTAGATCAAATCATTAGCAAATTCTTCTACGATTCTTAAGAATAATAAGGAGCTAAGTATACAGCCATGTTCCCACTTTCACTTTCGCAAAAGTTTTGCGATTTGAAACTGGTTTTTCCACCAAATTTGGTCTCAAAATCTCAAAATTAGGGATTAGGGCTTTCTGCTGCCAAAATGTTCAGAGCACATTTATTTGTTGGGACAAAAGTTCGATGGCCTTCAGCTGCATGTTTTTTAAATGAAAGCAGAAAAGTAAACTCTCCCGCAAATTGTTGTTTTGTTGGCACAAAAGTTGACATATTCGGTGCACACAAGAACTATGTTGTTTACTTTTCAGCGAAACGACATATTCTTAAAAAAGAAAGCCTTATGATGAGGCTTCAAAATGAATTTGGTTGCCATATCATCCGATTTGATCCAACACTAGTGACGCCAACTCTAAAACATCCTTTCAAACTTTTTGTACAGATAATAATACAAATTTACAATTTTAGTTACCAAAAAATTGCCTTGTAAATTAAGGGGGGAGCCTGCTTTAGAAGCTTAAAAAAATCGATTTTTCCGAGGACTTTTTGGGAATTACAGAAATATTCGATTGAAACGAAACTTTCCGGTTTTATTGTTATATATTTCAACAGTCTTCTCAAATTTTTTCATTAAAATATATGTCACATTATGCCTGGTACAAGCATTTCACCGAGGCGTGCATGTGTCGTGCGGCGGGAAAGATGCAGGTCGCAATTTCCATCTGAAACAAAAAAACCCACAAAATTTTCTATTTTCAATAGTATAACTTCTAGTTAAACCAAGAAAATTGAACAAAAAGTGAGAAATTCAAAAATTTTTCGCAAATTAAAAAAAAAATCTTTTTTTTTTCAAAAATTCACTTCAGATTGTTTAAAAAGTGGGTTAATCATAACTTTCTTATGGTTTTTTAGGTTCAACTAGAAGAGAATTTAATCCCGAATACAATAAATATTGTCTCGTTTCGATAGGACGTTTAATTTTTTCACTATTTTTCCCGCCAATTAGGAAAAATCGTAAAAATGAACAACCGAGAAATCGCACGTCAAAGTTTTCGTTTATAAAAAATCGTATATAAAAAAATCTCGACGCTTGCTCAATATTTCTCCTGAAACTTTAAAAATATTTTGAATTTGCTTCTAAAATTTTAGGGACACATTCTTGGATAGTTTGGGTAGACGTTTATGCAAAAAAAAATTCGATTTTTTGAAGCCTCTAAAGCAGGCTCCCCCCATAAGTTGTGATCAAAGCAATGCAAATGTTTCATTCAATCACTAAATCGGCTCATTAGATTTTGTGAAGTCGTGTCTATTGACTTCAAAAAACAAAGTTTCGAATAGGTCGTTCTACTCAAGGGTTTCTCTCCGAGACTTTTATTCCAATTAATTGGAAACTTTGGAAAAATTTTTGATATTTTGACCAAGGCTACAAAACGGTCCGGAACCGAACCACTTAAAACCGGTTAGGTTCGGGATTTTTGGATGGAACTACTAATATTTTTGACTCCTCGAAACTAAACTCGAACCGGACCACTTTTTCGGCAAATTTTCCGAAAATTACAAAATTAAGTAGTTTTTCCAACGACGCATATGGGGAAATATACACAGAAAAAAATAAGATCAGGTATTTCAATATCATATCAGTAATATCAATATTTGCATATCAAAGTGAAACATTGATAATAAAAATATTATATTGAAATGTGAAATGATCAAAGTGATATGAAAAATGCCCTAGTGATATGATTTCAAAACAAAGTAGACATCGAAATTCTGAAAGTAGAAAGAGACACACAGAGTTTCTCAAACCAAAGAGAGACAGCAATAGTCTATATCGAAAAAAGCAAAAACAATGCTCATTGCTCTGCTGCCGCAAGCGCGAAAACGAGTACCGGTTGTTTTTTCTTCGTGAACGTTTCGAAGTTGGCGTCGGGTTTGCAGCGAACTTCTAGCTTCTTCTTGAGAATTTCGTCATTCGATCTGTGCTGGCGCTTATGAAAGGTAAGTAAAAATAAGTGCGGTGCCAAAAAAAAATGTAAACGGTAAAAGTGAATAAAATGTGAATTGCATGTGTGTGTTTTGTTGAACTGTTGTTGTACTTGCAAATCAATAAATTGTTAAAAGGCTATTGCCTTTATTCAGTCGCTAATAGTATGTACGATACATACATATTGTGTGTGTTTTTTTTCACTTTGAGCTCTCTACGCAGTAGAAGTGCGTGTTTAAATATGTACATATGTATGTATACATATTTTGTGTCCGCGATGCGTTTTTTTTTGTTCTGCCCTTGAACGTCAAACAGCACAGAAGCACACATACATGCATATGCAAACATGCGTACATACAAATGTACATGCATACATATGCATATATGTATGTATATGTGTGTTGTTTGACCTTCAAAAAAGCGGATGCTCAGCCTTTGCTTTCGGCAGATTTCGCACACATGCACAAAAAAACGTATGCGAGTTTAAATATATTAATTTTTTATTTATTAATTTTTTATAATTTTACAGTTTAAAATGAAAGTTTGACATTGACAATTTGGTGTACGAAAAATAAATTGGTAAGTTTTGGATTGAAATAATTATTCTTCTCAAAATATTAATTTTACAATTTATCTAGAGTGTGGATTTAACTTCGACCGCCTTAGTTACATTTCTTCCAGCGACAAAGAGTAGATTTTTCCAGATAGATAATTGTCATAATAATTGTAATATGTATTATAAAAATAAAGCATTGGTACTACAATAAGACCCTTTTGATATTTTAAAAATATTTCTTTGATACTAAAACAATGTCCTACAGGTATTTTGAAAATATAGCTTTGATACTATAATAATATATAATTGATATTAACCAATATCAAATTGTTGATCTGAAAAAATATAACTTTGATATGTTCGGAATTTCAAAGTGATATATTCGAACATATCATCTGGGTATTTTTCAGATGAAGGCTGATTTGATACTACAAAATACCAGATTGATACTAAATATCGTGATCTTTTTTTTCTGTGTAGAAATTCCTTGTAACCTTTCTGCTATCATTCAAGAAGTCCTACAACATTTCTCTAGGTCAGATTTATACTAACACCCGATAATGGAGCGCCCTGTGATGGTTTCACCCGATAGTAGCAGCGCCCACTTGGTCCCACCAAATACAAAGCATGATCTTGCCATCCTGAATATTCAACTTTGGCGTCGATATTGGCCGCCCCTTCTTGCAGCATTCGATGGCTTTCAGCTGCATGTTTTTTTAAATGAAAGCAGAAAAGTAAACTTTCCCGCAAATTGTGTTTTGTTGGGACAAAAGTTAACATATTGGGAGAGCACAAAAACTATGTTGTTTACACTTCAGCGAAATGACACATACTGAAAAACAAAGCCTAAGGATGAGGCTTCAAAATGAAGTTGGTTGCAACATTGTCCAATTTGATTTAATACTAAATAGTAATGCCATCTTTAAAAATCCTTTAAAACTTTTTGCTAAATATGTTAAAATAGTGTTGTTGTGTTTTTGTAAGCAGGAAGAATATCTTCTCTTCGATTCAAGCACCCTGTATTAGAATATTAAAATAACTTGAATTGTATTGCAAACCACACACTTGTGAAGCGACTTTAAATAACAATTTCCGATCTTCTGTAGGCAAATGCACTTAATATTTTTGTGAATTCTTTTTCACATTACGTTTTCGTAAACTTAGGAAACGCATTCTGTTTAGACCTATTTGCAAATAGAAATAATTTGTAAATAACTAACTCACCGTTTAAACGCTAATTACTATATGTAAATAAATGTATTTTTAGTGTTGCCTGATTGGCTGAACTGAGTATCTGGTAACATTGATCTGAAAATTATGTGTTGCCTGATTAGTAGAACTCAGAGTGTGGTAACAAAAAAAATAAGTTCAATTATGTTAGATTATGTTAGGTGTTATTCTAAAGTAATTATTTTGCTTTCAATGCAGTTAATGCAAAAACAAAAGCAATTATTGCATAAACGACAGCGCCAAAGACATTTACAGTTTCTGGTGGCAAGTGAAAGAAGACAACGCCGCCATCAAACCATTATTGAGACATATAAATGTGATTACTTGGTTCCGATTGCTCATGCTGTAATTAAACAGCGCAGAGAACGTAGATTTAAGACTAGACCAAGAAGTGACCACTACTGGACATTAATTAAACAACCACGTAATGAGCAGCTTTATTTTGCGGGATGACGAAAGCATCCATAACGCATATTGCGTAGATTCAAATCTACCAAATTATCGTTTTTGAAGCAGTTCAAGCCGCATTTGCTTAGTCTCCTTTCGGTCCTCTGCCATCATTTCTTTAGATTCACGTAAATAATCAGCATGTAGGGATCGCTGCTCAGCTAAAAACGAGGCATTCTCCTCCTTTAGTAACTTAAGTGTAGATTGGTGAGACTCTTTTATTTCATCAGCTATTTCGAGTAATGTCATTGGAATAGCGATTTCTAAAAAAAAAATGAAATTTAAAAATTTAGCTCATCAGTAAGAAAAAGGCTTACAAATCACATGGAATTACAACTTACTCTTTTTCTTTGAAGCCGTTTCTTCTTCACGTTTTGCTGCGGTTTAGATATTAAACTTTCATTTGTAAGATATAATTCATCATCAAATGTTTCAATTGGTTCCCTCACCTGCCATGTCCCCTCCAATTTCTTCTGTAAGCATTTCTTCCACTATTGTGGTATCCATCCCCACATCTGCAGCCACAGGACGATCCCCTAGAAATTCCTCTTTTGCTGTTGCCGCGTTTAACTTTAAGAAACTGCTGTTTCAGTGTGCGGAGCTTTAGTTTCACTTGCTCGCTGTTTTTTTGTGAAACCTATACGAGATTAAAAACGTACATATTAAATATTGTAAATACTTTTTACAAATTATGATATTATTAGCTTACCTTTCTGGGCCAATTGTTCAGCAAGGACCACATACACATTGTTGTTACGGCGTGTTTTGCCATCAAGCAGTTCCATGACATTATTTTCCTTCATAAGTTCAAGAAGTTCCTTCGTCTGCGCCACGGTCCAATTAGGTGAGTATATTTAGTAAAAATTTTACAGATGGCAATCGAAATGTAAACTTCACTTCTTCGTTTATCATAGATACTAAAATCATAGGTACATAAGTTTAGACGTGAAGCACATTTAAAGTCGCTAGAGATGGGCGCCTCTTCATCCTTCTAACTATTCCTACCTGAGAATAAAGATAATTGGAGAGACTTTAATGTTGGTTCCCTCTCTCGACGTTGGAATTCTGCGAAGGCGTTGGAATTGCGATTTCTTTTCGTCAATTCAATCGAAGGATGCAGCTTGATAGCGGAAGATGGAGCTGAAGCATGTAGAGGAATACTTGAAGATGTATTATTATTTTTCTTTCTTCCCTCTTAGTAGAATTTCAATAATCATGGCAAATTTTGAATTTTCGGAGAGATATGTTAAAATCCTTCTGATCGAATTTTTTAGTCAGCAAATACTTCGGCTGGGGTTTCTATCGCACTACCTAAAGGTTCTCGATCGAGCAACAAATCAGTCAAGTCCGTTTGTGTTGGGACCTCCATAAGCGTCACCTTAGTTCGAGGAGCTTTTTCTTCCGCTTCCAAAGCATTCGGATATGATGGCTCAGCAGGCGATGGTACACCATCACGCATTTGTGAAACGTCTTTGAATGACAATTTTCGATCTTCTTTACGTAAACGCACTTCGTGCTTAAAACGATGAAAAAGATGCGATATTTAGCCAGCCAGAGAGGCTAGGGAAGCGGAGCTATTACAGAGATGGTCCATCTTTAGGGTGCAAGACCATTGGGGCACTGGAATTTTTGATGGCTTAGCGATAGGGGTCTCTACGGTATCACCAGCAGCCTTGTTTGCGGGTTTATTTAAATCACTTTCTGTGGAAATTACCATGGTCATATTCAGCTTTCTTCGACTCTATTGTGTTTCCTATGGCGTCTTTAATAATGGTTCCTCCAAACTCCTTCTCTGGGGAAACCTTCAACTCCTTCTCTGCCTGTGACTCTTCCTCTAATCTGGTTTGGTCCAAATCTGTTTCTGGCTTCTCGTGTGGTTTTCCAATCGGTTCTTCATCTGAGTCCTCTGATTCGTCCTCCTTGGAAACCGTCTCCAACGCCTCTAGTGGTTCCTTTTTCATTAGTGTCGGTTTATTGTCAAGCTGCCGCTTAACGCCTTCCCGACTCTGACAGTGACTGTTCCATTTGATTCACGGAATTTATCGAATTGAATGTAGTACATGCTTCTCGACCCAATTGACTCTACTTGTTGGTCAACCAACCGATTGACAGTCACAACATACATAGTAGTCCATACATAAATAGTAAGGTCTGTTCTTGTTTCGATCAAATACTGCGGAATCGGAATTGTTTCCGCTTTTAAAAACCGATTGTGTTATCTTCTTTAAACATAAGAATCCCAATTATCTTTACTCAACGCTCTTAGGCGCAGAAAACATTCAGCCGAATTCGTTAATCTGTAACGCCTTCTTTTCGTGGCACGGGCGTTGCCAGGGATTGTCTCAGAAATGATTTGTTGGCTTCAAAATGAATTTGGTTGCCACATCATCCGATTCGATCTAATACATATTTGGAGAACACAAAAACTATGTTGTTTACACTTCAGCGAAATGAAACATACTAAAAAAGAAAGCCTAATGATGAGGCTTCAAAATAAATGGAACGCTTGTTTCTTGTTTGCTAAAATCGTTCACCCGCGCAAATAAGCAGACACCGGTTTGAAGTTTCTCTCAGAGGGGGGACCTTGGTCCCTGATCAGAATATCTCGTGCGCCGATGTAGTTTGTCTTGATCTTTGCCGTGGGTGCCACCCTGGTGACCGGTAGTCGTTCCAAGCCTTGCTGTGTTGGAACGCACCTACCGGACACTGCCAGGGAGCCGATTCGAAAACAGCACACCCACTGCCGGTTCGGAAAACGCAGGATGGTAGTTGGACGGGCAAGCGACGGTGCTATTCAACCGGGAAACCGCACACCTGGAGCCGATCACAGCCTATTCGAAAACCGCACATTTGATTGATTTGCCACTCCTAGGTGTTGACTCGGCCGAGGACGGGGACTGAATGCCTTGCCAGTACGTTGATGCTCTGCTTTTATAGGCTTCAGGGCGCAGCCGACGGTGGCAGCGAGCGCAACTGATCGTGGCAGAGCGCGCGATATCGATAACGATGGCGTGGTTGATCAGCTGGTTGCCTATCGAGTGATGGCGCGCGCACTTGTGGTTTGAAAGTGCGCGCATGTTTTGAATCTATTATTTAACTTATTCTAAGGAAATTAAATAAAATATGACTTCAGGTGTATAGATAGATATAGGTTGCGAGCCAGTGGGGCGTTGCAAATCGTTGCCCATTCCGTTCAATCGAACTCGGAAACTGGAACAGGCCTGAATATATGTTTTGGAACATTTACTTTGGAACTTTAATAATGTCATAAAAAAAGTTCAGTAAATCTGACTAAAAATGCTCAAAACATGCATTTTTCCCCCAACTTGAGCTAAAATAACCAAAAGTTCCAACCTAATGTAGCATTTTTCAAATCAGTTTTTGTGATTCTAGACTCTCTACCACCCCTTCTAATAAACTGAACCTCCCAGCCTAGTGTTATTGAACAATTTTTAATACCTACCAAAACTGTTGGCAGCCTAAAAGCATGCTGTACCCAAAACCGATATATATATACACCTATATAATTATAGAACTAACATCCTCAATTCACTGCGGAAGCGACAACACCTAAATATAACTCACACAATCCAACGAACTTCAATGATTCTGTAGAATCAATCAGCTCGATCATTAGTCGAGGTCATTAAAGGCATTAAATTCGGCTGCCTAAATGTGCCCCAGACAAAATGACATGCGGCACCCCTCGAAAAGAAACACAACAAAAGAGAAGGAAGAACACATTCAACACGAAATATAATAAAAATGGATGGGATGCCCCATCATGAAGTAACATATGGAAAATACCTTTAAGGGATTTACTTGAATGACTCATAAATTATATCAAGAGGTGGCCACATATTTTCTTGGCCATTAAAGTGCATTTTCCAACGGAAATAAATTCAACGATTGGTCAGTATAAATATTTACTAGCTAACCCAAATGTCTTGACATTTCGGGTCAATGGACATAAACAGTTTTTTGTATATTTTGCGAGTTCTGCAAAAACAAAAAACACAAATAGAAAGCAAAATGTGGAAAAAAGAAATGAAGATGTTGCATTAATCAAGGCTGTAAATCAAGGCTCTTAAATATGAAAAAGTATAGTTAAATCTCATCGAAAAACCAAAAGTCTTCAACTTCGTTTGTGCTTTATATCCTAACAAGTGCTTGATTTGAAAATTCTAGATATAATCTTCCGACTACGATCAAATAGCTAAATCTGTGTGAAAGTATATACATATTGTTACCAATGGCCGAGTTTAAGAACTCAAACATTAAAAAACAAAAAAGTATTTCTAACTAAGACCCATTTTTCGACCAACTTTTGGTAATCTATCTTAATGCATATGCTATTAATAATGGCCGAGTTTGAGAACCAAAAAATTTCGAACTGTTCTGACTCATTTTCCCACCGATGGATTCTATGGCTGCTATGCGATACAGTCATTGGATCCGAACTGTACCTACATATTAGCAGCATGCAGTAAAAAGAAGACGTTATGCCACATTTCAGCTCGATATCTTCAAACTGAGAGACTAGTTTGCGTAGAAACAACGGAAAAGGGACTCCATTGTCGGAAAAGAGAATATATATATTATGGGGTTTGAAATGAATATTTCAAACAAACGTTTTACTATTTATTGTTACCAATTCCGATCGATTTGAAAAAGTCAATTATTGCGCGAGTGGATCGCAAAAACCAAATAGTGTGCTGAGATACAAAAACGCCAAAAAAATAATGCCAAATTTGGCACTCTCACTCTTTTCCAGCTGTGATTATTATACAAAATTTGTATGACAAAAAAAATTCGGAGTTTGAAATGCGGATGGTTAATGCCCAAGGTCGTAGCCAGGGGGCAGCTCTCCCTCTAAATCACATATTATATTTTGGGTCTGAAAACTTACGTATTCATTCATGCCGCACAAATCTTGTTGGAAGAGGAGCAAGATGAGAATGCAAGAAGTAGACACCAGTGTCTCAGTGGCCTTATTTGCTTCAAATGGGCCATAACGAAAGATTGCCAAGCCAGGATTTTAAGATCTAATGTACTTTCTTCCATAATATTCTGATCTCTTAGCTTTTGTTTTAAATGGCATGTTCCGTGGGTAGGACTAAAACCACGGTACCCTGTATGCACTATACACAGAGCCTGGGTGGTGACTTCAGACTAGCCCCCTAGGTTCCACCCCCTTCACTAAGGAAAAACTAGAACGAATAATATGACGCTCTTTAAAAAATCGCTCTTGACTTTTTGGTTTTTATACCAAGGGGAGTGAGGAAAAGTATCATTGCTGAGAGAGCAAACACTCTTTGAGAGAATATCGTTAAACACGCTCTCACAGTTTCGTTTTTCATGGGAGAGGACTGTAAAATCTGGCTTAGCTTTGGTTTTAAATGGCATGTTCCGTGGGTAGAATTACAACCATGGTTCCGCACACTAAAAAGTGCATACGATACAGTGAGCTTGGGTGATGACTCCAGACTAGCGAGCCAGACTAGAAGATCGAAGTCACCCCCAGGTACCAATTTGAAAAGCAGACTGTCAGACGTGACGACACTTCCCCTGAGGTGAGGGGAAAAGTCCATCTAAACCGTCCGGTTGGTACGCAGAATCAAATTGAAACACAGCCCGATATGTAGGACGTACTTTAACGGAATAGTTAGAGACAAAATTTTCAAATTTTCCATAAGAGTGCCAACAGTTTTAATTGCCTTTTTGGATTGTTGCCCCAAAATCGAAATACCCTGTCCAGACGCGATACGAATCTGCTGGCGTGCAACATCAATACAAAATCTAATACATTTTCATTAATAATTGGTTTTTATTTCATAAAACTTAGTATAATTGTAACTGCTCTTTATCGGCATTGGCCCGATTACTGGCCTGTTACTGCTCTTTCTGAAGTCTGTTGCTGGAGGGGCCCTCCATGTCAACTGCATCAAAATGCTTTTTATTGGTGAGGTCCCAAATAATTACCTTTGCCTCTACGGCATTTATCAGCGCAATTTTTTCTTCCTCATGAAAGCGCTTCAAACGATTTTAACGCTCACCTTTCTTTATGGAACATTTTTTTGCTGCTGACCGTCAAAATAAATAAATTTAATTAGTGTTGTTGTGGTTAGTGACCTATGTTTTGTATACTGGGGGTTATTGCTGACTCGAGGTCAATGTTTTTAACGTGCTTCATTATAAAACAATAAAACACGATTTTTGGTTTTCCAATATATTTCGAACCCCTTCGGGATTCGTCTTCGGGGAAAAAGCACAGCGTCCGCTTTGTCAGCTGTGGTGTTGAAAACTGAACAGTTCGTGTTTTATTATTTTATAATGAAGCACGTTAAAACCATTGACCTCGAGCCAGCAATAACCCCCAGTAAATTTAATAAGTTTAGGCCTATTTCCAGAACGCACGAAAATAAAATTTTATGTTGAACTTCTTATAAAAAAAATAGCTTCGAACAGCTGATGAGCCATTTATTTGGTCTCATTTATTTTGTTGATTTCCAGAAGAGAAACTAAATAATCACATCGATAGCTTGTGTGGATTGCAAGCACAGTCGATGTGCTGAACTAAATTGAAAATAATTAACTTGCAGCACATTTTTCCGGACAACATCGATCAAATTGGAAGCAAAAGCGAGGCGCAACAAAAAAGTACATTAATTAGCACTCTTTTTCATTAATTTTCCAAGTTTTTTAATTTTAAGTTTCTCAAGGCCTTTTTCTACCAAGGATCATGAAGTCGCTCAACTTGTGGTAGTACAGCATGTGTCTTTGAAAGCTGTGAGGCGATTTTGAAATTGTTTGAACACTTTAATTTGATAAAAAAAATTTGAACTCAAGCGGCTGACAAATCAATGTGACCCTACCATTTGGCTGCCGCATCATGCCGTTTTGGATATTTTTTGATTTTTTTATGACTTTGTGGTCCCACTATAGCTTACAATCCACTTAACATAAATAACTGGCAATTTCGTGACATAAATTCTTATTTGTTCTGGAAATAGGCCTCTTGTGCGTCCAAACAAAACACGAACAGCTGTTCGTAGCATCCGCAAATACAGAACTATGTGGCAACGCCACGACGTTCCATGATACAAGTATACAAGGTCAAGATATACTTAACAAGGTAACCGCACTCGCTTTTCACTCTCTTTGCTTACTTCTTAAGTGTCAGTCTGTAAGCATGGAGAATGAGTATTAGAGAACCAATTTGCGCTGCCTCTCAATTTTGGTGGTGCTAACCCTCTAGTTCTGCTAGTGGCGATTGACCATGCTCGCACTACCTACTTGGCTGGTTCAAACATGGGTACTTTCCTAAGGAGCCCTATGGTAAACGAGCGCGGAACCACTGAAAACATAAAAAATTATTTGACCTGTATATTCTGTAACCCACCGCGAACCAGAGTACATGGGTACTTTCCTGAGTAGCCATATGGTAATCGAACGCCGAACCAGTGTACGAAAAAAGAAAGAAAAGCAAAGCAGAAAACAAATGCAATGCAGCGTTTTTTTGTCTTCTAGTTTGCACGCGTTTTCTATATTGCTGGAACATTCTTTGCTTTTGTCGTTTACTTCAGTTTGTGACAGCATTTGCAGTTGCGCGTAGCTACGAATCCACAGTGAAAACTAAAGTGAAGTGAATAATACACAAAAAAAGGTAAGACAAATCACTTAATTCATCTAATATCTGAATTTTATTTTTCTAGCTGCCGAAAAAGCGATTTTATAAAATTAAAAGTACAAATAACAATAAAATAAGTAACGTATATAATAACGCAATCGAAAATATAAATAATAATAATATTTAAGAAATAAGACAATGTGAATAAAAAACTATTTTTGTTATATTTTATCAGCTTGTGTTTTTGAACTTTTTGCATGGCTACCCATTTCACCACCCTTTACATGGGTACCCATTTCAGCACCCCTTACATGGGTACCCTATTCACTAGTTCGCGGTAAACGGTGTGGTGTCACTAGTCCCCATGTGCGCGGACATTTCATATAAAAAAGGAAATGATGAAAAGCATTAGTAGGGGTTAGTCGGGTAAGTACTGGTGGTCTTAGAGTAAGTAGTAATTTCGCTACTTACGAACTAGTTTCCAGAACTAGAGGGAAACGATAGTGCCCAAAAAGATACTTTACAGAGCCAGTAGGTTAGAGCGAGACGGACATATTCCCAAATGTATCCAGAGAGCGTCAACGAGAGCGAACAGCTGACTGAGGCAGCGAAAATGTTATCTCTAATACTCATTGCTCCATGCTGTAAGCAATCCTTGTGAGCGACGCTTCTTCGCCGACGAAATTTTTGTGTTCTGTTTCTTAGTTTTGTCTGAGACTTTTCGTGTTTTTGCTATGCCTCCATTCTGCTCTCTATGCAAGAAAAGTTGTGACATTAGTTTGAAATGTGTGTATATGTTGCATGCACGTAAAAATTTCACAAAAATTCTTTACTTTCTCGCTCTCGCCATCTTTTTACTCATTTTGACACTTATATAAGAAGTTGTGAGAGAGCGAGTGCGGCTACCTTGTTAAGTATATCTAGGGTTCAAGTGTCAACTGCAGACTGATATTTTGTGGCTCGAGCAGTCTGTGAATGCCATACCTTCTTTGTTGTATCATGGATTTTACTACCCGCCTTTTTGTTTGTCTCCGTACACAACGTAAAACGTCTGCCGTCAAACCTTTTTGCGAGCTATATGGAGTTTTTCCCAAAATAGTGTGGAATCTGATTATATTCATAACTAGAAAGTATAAAGTATGCTACCATTAAAAACAAAAAAGGATTTTCTCACTAGAACTACTTTTTCGAACGATCGTTTCCATTACAGCTATAACCTATAGTCATCCGATTTGGTTCAAACTTGGCAGATTTGTGTGGTAGCATATAATATTGATTATTAACAAGTTTGGGAGCGATAGCATTGATAACAAAAGTTTTTCCTACTAAGACTTTGTTTCAAACATATCTTTTGTATGGCAGCTATACTATATAGTTGGCAGATTTTCATAAAACTTGGTGGAGTTATGTAAAAGCATAGAAAACTTTGAAATTCGAGGTTTGAGCACGTTTGCGTTGAAGACAACAAAGTTTTTCTAGCTCAAACTACTTTTTTGACCCATAGTTCCTATGGCAGCTATATGATCTAGTCATCCGATCCAGCCGATTCCGACAAATGTGCAGCGTATTTGTACCAAAAGGCTTCGTGCAAAGTTTGGTTAAGTTAGCTTTAAAATTGACGGAGGAGATAGCATAGAATCAGACGGACATGGCTATATCAACTCAGCTCGTCATGCTAATCAAGAATATATATACTTTATGTGGTCGGAGATGCTTCCTTCTATGCGTTACAAACATCTGGACAATTTTTATATACCCTCTACAAGGGTATAAAAAACAATTATTTGAATGCTTTATTACTTTTAATTTCACCGACTAAACAACACAACTATTGACAGGTCAAGTCGATTTAGGGAATTCGATTTACAAAATTTGAAATTGTTATTTGATTTTCTCAAATTGTAATTAAAGCTTTGGTTCCAAATATACAATTTATGCCAACTTTCAGAGAATTTGACCCACTGTGCATTGTTGTGTCTCTTCTTTTTGCTTCCCCTCTCCTTTTATACCTTTCCATGCCGCCTAACCAGAGTTCCGTTAAACTCTTACAAAAGCAGATAACACCACTTTGCTCATATGTGAATGGAAGTAGAAAATTTGAATCTCATCTCATCTCTCATTGATTAGTAAAATGTTAAAATTAGTGTTTATTCTAAGTGTTGTGTTAACTTTAACCATTTGTAAAGTGAGTTGAATTCAGTTGCTATTTCAGACTCAAAAACTCATTTTCATTCTTAGTGCCAGACACAACTATTAGCGGCAGAGCCTCCGCTTCAAGTACATCCCGCCGTCTCATTGGCCCCCAGTGTTTGCCGCAAAAGTCTCAATGGGAGCAGCTTGAGCAGTGTGGAGATTAAGCTTCCGTTCATGGACATGACTTTACGGCATGAGCGTCCACTGTTTGTGTTGCACGAAACGAATGAGGAGTTGCTGCTGGTGTTGCATGGTTTCGAGCTATTCCAACTGCAGGTGGGCAGTCAGCAAAAGCGACTGGTGCGTTTGGGTGAATTGGTGGGAAGAGTGCAGCAGCAGCAGCAGCAGCAGCAGGTGCCTCGTGGTGCTGCTCTAGTGGCCTGGCGTCATTATCTACTATTGGCTGTTGTGCTCGAAGAATCCCTGGAGGTGTATCAGCTGCCCAAGGCGGAGGTATTGCAAACGGCTACTCAATGGAACTTTGAGCCCATACAGGAATTCTCGCTGGCTGGGAAATTTCAGCAATTGGATCTGCTGAAACCAAATGCAGAGCAGGTAATGCTACTGTTGACCTTGAACTATACGCAAACGCATGGCAAGTGCATAACGTTCGAGTGGCTGGACACCTATTTCAATCCCATTGAGGAACTTACCTTGCCCGCCATACAAACCCTTCAATTGGTGGGTCAAAAACCCATTTACCTAATCAGTGGTCGTTCCTTGCGTGGATCTCAATCTAAGGTAATTAGGCTCAATTTCTTAAAATTTGTAATTTGCCTTAGTTTCACATTCAGCTGGTTTTAACCGTTCATGAAGTGGATGCTGCCTCGTTACGTCTGCAACGACAACAGACCCTGACTGTGCAGGCTCGTCAGATATTGAGTGCTCGCTATCGTGGACGTAACATTCTCATTGCCTGCGGACAGACATCATGTCTCTTCTTTCGCATGGTTGAGGGACAATTTGTGGTGTATCGGAAACATCTGCAACAGGATTTGCACTTTAGTCACTTGGCAGCGGCCCAAAAGGGACAATTAATGGTGGGAGCACGCGCAACTGGTGATGTCTTGGTGTTCAATACTCCACGCCTGGATTGCTATAGCGGTTTCAGAGCCGATGCTAAGCTTACAGGATTGCTGAGTTATTGTAATCCCCAAAACGAAAGCTTTCTCTTGCTGACCTACAGGCGAGAGACTAGTTCAGTGATACGTATGGTGCAGCTGGCAGGTGAAGAACCCAGTTTGGGAGCCAATCTTGCAGAGGGTAATGAGGGTGAGTATGATGTGATGATGAGGTTTGGGCCAACTGTATGTAATAACCAAATGCAACTGCCAGATCTCAGCGTGGTACAGCAACATCGTCACGAGTTTGAGGAAACCATCAACAAGTTGCGTGGTCTGCTTCTAAGGCGCAAAACCCAAGTAGAAGCCTTACTTCGTTTGAGTCTTAACTTAAAACAGCATTCAAGCAGCTTGAAACAACCACTTCATTTACTTAGAGGTGGTCACATAGAGCAATTGCAAATGGAAGGTGTCCATTTACGCAGTCCCACGCAGCTAAGACAACGACTGCAGCAATTGCATCAAAATTATGGAGCAGGCAGACGTTTGACACGTTCTTTTGGTGTGGGTATTGATGCCACAAACAATACTCGGGAGACACTGAAAGTGAAACGCTTGCAAGTGCACAATTTAGTGTATCATGGGCAAATAATGCCAGGTAAGAAAGAGAGTTAAATAAATGTAAGCAAAACTAAGAATAACCAAAGCATCCGACTCGAATGACCTTAGCAATGTTTGAGTAGATCATTTGTTTTATCACTTTTGAGTTAGCAAATATGGAAACTAAGCAATCCGGCTCGAATGACCATTGAAACGTTTGAGTAGAGCCCTTTTTGGCTCTTTTTAAAATAAGGGTAAATTGTCTAGGTACATCATGGACTGAAATTTTGAAAAAAATATCCTCGATGTACCGCGAATGATGAAGATTTTACGTGCAGAATTTTTGCACATACAAAATATGTGTAATCGCATGTGCTCTTCGAATTATGTGTTTGATGAAACTAGTGAATGATTCATGAAATTGGACAGGGACGAAATTGAAAGCAGCGTCAAATTGAATCAAACATAGTGAAATTTCGTGCGAATTTATCAAAGTCTGTTGAATATTGCTGAGAAATGGGCGTTTGTACGGGGTGCAAGTATTCTTGGGCAAGTTTTTTTTGAGTATGAGCTCGGATGAGTTAATAGAGCTCTTATGTCAACACAATGTCATCCGTCAAGAAAAATTGTGTCCAAAGTGCGGAAATATGTGCAAGCTGACAAACCGTCCTTCCGGTTTGATGTACAGATGCTTCAAAAATTAGTACTCAGGACATTTGCCGCTTCGTAATGTGGGTGCGATGCCTCACTTTGGCCGAAAAAAGGACCACTACTTTGAATATCTGCCAAAATTCCAGTTTGACAAAGTCTATAAAACGCACACAGAGCGCATAAATGCGATTTTCTTGGCTATTGGGCAGCTTTATGACACCTCAGTAGATTATATTATAAATTAAGATGTCCATTTTGAACTGGTAAGAAATAGATGCACCACATACAAAGAAGAAAAATTTCGCGGTTTTGCGCCGCAGGCGAAAATTAAAAAAAAAAATAGAGGAAAGCTAACTTCGGCATGACCGAAGTTTATATACCCTTGTACCTACATTGAGCATTTGCTTCCCAGTTTGATGTGTTCATCCGATTTTGACCGAACTCCCCAAAATTGTGTGGAAACTGATAATATTCACAACTGGAAGGTATAAAAGACGCTACCATTGAAAACAAAAAAGTTTTTCTCACTAGAACTACTTTTTCGACCGATAGTTCCTATGGCAGCTATATGCTATAGTCATCCGATTTGGATCAAACTTGGTAAAACTGTGCAGTAGCATATAATATTGATTAGTGACAAGTTTGAGAGTGATAGCATTGTAAACAAAAAAGTTTTTCCTACTAAGACTTTGTTTCAGACATATCTTTTATATGGCAGCTATACTATATAGTTGGCCGATTTTCATAAAACTTGGTGGAATTATGTAAAAGCATAGAAAACTGATAAATACGAGGCTTGGGGGCGTTTGCATTGCAAACAAAAAAGTTTTTCTCACTAACACTAGTTTTTCGACCGATCATTCCTATGGCAGCTATATGCTATAGTCATCCGATTTGGCTCAAATTTAGCAGAATTATGTAAAATCATATAATATTGATAAGTTTTAAAGTTTAGGAGCGATAGCATTGAAAACAAAAAAGTTTCCTACTTAGACTTTTTCTCAGACATATCTTTTGTATGGCAGCTATTCTATATAGTTGGCAGATTTTCATAAAACTTGGTGGAATTATGTGAAAGCATAGAAAATTTAGAAATATTAGGTTTGGGCACGTTTGCGTTGAAGACAAAAAAGTTTTTCTCACTAAAACTACTTTTTCGACTGATGGTTTCTATGGCAGCTATATAATATAGTCATCCGATCCAGCCGAATCCCACAAATGTGCAGCGTATTTGTACCAAAAGGCTTCGTGCAAAATTTGGTTTAGATAGCTTTAAAACTGACGGAGGAGATAGCATAGAAACAGACGGACATGGCTATATCAACTCAGCTCGTCATGCTGATCAAGAATATATATACTTTATGTGGTCGGAGATGCTTCCTTCTATGCGTTACAAACATCTGGACAGTTATAATATACCCTCTACAAGGGTATAAAAAATCGCGCGATTTTAATTGCTTTGCGACTTTACACTTAGCAAATTTTCAAACTAAAACGAACTAGACCATCCGGCTTGAATATTACCATTGAATCATTTGAGTAGAGCATTTTTTGGCATCTTCTTCAACTAACTAAGCAATCCGGCTCGAATGACCATATAGACGATAGGGAATAACACTTGTTCTGCGATTTTAAGCTTAGCAAATATTCAAACTAAAACGAACTAGACCATCCGTCTCGAATTACCCTTGAAACGTTTGAGTAGAGCATCTTTTAAGTTATGACTTAAACTAACTAAGCAATCCGGCTTGAATGACCATATAGACGATAGGGTTTAATACTTGTTCTGCGATTTTAAGCTTAGCAAATGTTCAAACTAAAACCAACTAGACCATCCGGCTCGAATGACCATTGAAACTTTTGAGTAGAGCACTTTTTTTTGACATCTTTTAAGTTATGACTTAAACTAACTAAGCAATCCGGCTCGAATGACATTAGTTAGTACTTAGGCTGGGATGACACATTCAATTTCTAGACACAACTAATTGTTGGGCAAAACCGACGAATTCGCCGCATACTTTAAAAAATTATCAAAGAAAATCCCCAAAACGCGAAAATATGTTAAAAATCTAGTATTTTGTGTAATTTTTTGGTATTTTGAAATGCCAGGGTCACACTCAATGTACGTCACAGCTAGTTTTAATTGCCTTATTGACAGTGTCAGAAACGGTTGATTTGTCTGGGACTCATCATCAGTTGATTATAAGAATCATCAATAAATATCTTTTCTGGACATCCGCTGCAGACAAAACCAATTCAGAACATGTGGATTCTTCTTTGGCCGAATTTTGAAATGTTTGCCTAAAACTTTTTGTGAACATAATATTTGTTTTTTCAAACATCTTTCTTTTGTTGTACCATCAAAAGTGCCAATACAACTTGCGAGTCCCTACATACTGAAAAAATCGCTTGCTATGCTCTCCCAGTCTTGGGCATTATATAGTGCTAGAGATCTTTGACTGTGGTACCTAACAGTTGCATGCAAACTATATTGAGATTCATCTAATATGAGTGAGACAGTCATCCATACCTGTGGATAGGTAACGTAGGCGTGATCCAAACTCATTCTTTAGGATGTTTGTGGCTGAATTCTTCCGGATAATTTTTCTATCACCAAAATGCAATATGCCTTGTATATTTAATTCAAATATACCGTCTGCTTCTCTTTGAAGAAAACTTCTCTTTTTCTTCTTTCGCGATTTCATTTTGAGCAATGAAATAATTATAATATTTATTAACAATATGGAAATCTCATAGATTTACCAAATCCATTAAATGTCAACCGAGTTGCTACAAATATTGAATCTAGTAGAATCTATTCTGCCTACTGCGCTGCCGGCAGCAGCAATGCCTCTGTCACTCATCAACAATATTGTGAGGCGAATTCAATAATACTTTGTCTCGCTCACACCAACGACGTTTCCCCATTATCAAAAAATTGTGACAATAATTGTTCGTAAAAATTGAATGTGTCATCTCAGCCTTAATACTTAAGTAAATTTTTAAACTAAAACTAATAAGAGCATCCAGATTGTGTTTATCGAGCATTTGTTCTGCGTCTTTTAAGTTATCAAATATTCAAACTAAAACTAATTAAGCAATCGGGCTCGAATGACCGCAACGTTTGAGTACAACAATTCTAGTGTGACTTTAAACTAAAGAAACTAACCCGTCCGGCTTGAATGACCCTAGCAACCTCTTTGTGGAGCACTTCTATATATCTCTATAAAACACTTCTCGTTTCTAATCACTTGTCACCTCACCCATCCATTTCTTTACTTTTCAAGGTTATAAACTCGAGACATCTAGGCCACCCATATTGACCATTAAGGGACATCTGTTAACCAAAAAATTAAACACCACAAAGCTCTCATTTCCGCCCAACTACGCACCCTTGGACTCCAACTCTACCGATAGTCATTCCACAGTGGTTCAACATTTACAAGTGGAACGTATCAATAATATCTCCTGGATTGATTTACTTGACTCGTTATTTTTAAAATCGCGTGATAAACGTATCAAGGGAAATCTCATCATTCAATCGCGCGCCGAAGTAATTAAGCTGCAGACTTCCCTAATCAATGGCTTAAAAGTACAAGAGCTCTTCAATCTGAAGACACCTCAAAAAATCCACTCCCATCTGTTCATGTCTGCTTTCTACGTATCCGAACTCAATGCTCAGCAGGTGAATGGTTTGGATTTTGCTAAAGATATTGTGTTTCGTGGTGGCAATAATACCGAAATCAAATGTAAGTATGCATACTTAAAACTTAAAGAATTTGATACCCATTCATTTGTGTCTCTATAGCACCTGTACGCATATATCAAATGAGCGTTTTGGGTGATCTGTTGGTGGGCAATCACACACAAGAGGCGCGTCAGATGCCGGACGACTTTCACACACTGCCATTACAGCAATACTATACGGGCAAGGTCATCATTAATGGTTCTCTGACCGTAAACCAGCTGCAACGAGATACACCTGCCACACGTCTGTTACTAGGCCAGCAGTCTCTAGTTAAGAAGGATGTGGAAGCAGGCTATTTAATGAAGAACACACCACAGGTAAGGCCTGAACAGAAATAATGCTTCAGTACTACCCACCCTTTATGAGATCTCAAAGATTCTCTAAAATCGGAACAGTTTTGGTACAGAAAAATCAATCTGGCCTGCTCCCGTTTTCGATTTCGATCAAATTACGCGGAATCGGAATTGTTAAACGAATCGACTGTGCTATTTAGATTTTGAATTCTTGATGGCAGAAAGTTTTGTTCGATTTCTTTAATCTTTCTTTAGAAGTCACATTTCTTACCAATTTCGATCAATCCAATTTGGAAACGCTTCATGCTTCAGTAAATGTGTTTTCGAACCACTAAACCCAAGGTCCTCATTTTTCAGAAATTTGGAAAATCAAAACTATTAATCAGCTGTTAAGCTTGAAATTAGCAACTGCTGAAAACTCTTCAATTTTTTTTTACGAAACATCGAATTTGCACAAATTCTCTTAAAATCTTTCTGAATGAGTAAATCAGAGATGCCCAGAGCCAGCTTAGGGCGCCGTAGACCCCAATACAAATGAAGAGAATATTTCTCAAGCATCAACAACCACAAGAAATGGAAAGAGAATACCCATTTTTGTTTATGTGTGACTGATACTCTCGAAATCATTCCCGGTTAACAACATAAGGTCGCGTGCCGAGACATAGAAGAGAATGATAACCCATATGAAGTTGTTGTTGCATTTTGTTGAGCCTTGAGCTTTGAGTAAGGGCTATACGCACGGCTATCGCTATGCGGAAAGCAACAACGAATGTGCGGCGCGCGCATTGGGCTTGGTGTAAACACTGATGTTCAGGGAATTAGCCAAACGTATTCTTTTCAAGTGGGAAACACCGATTTTGAGAGCCTCTGAGATAGAGAACATCATATAATGCTTGATATATACTAAAGCTGGATATATAATCAAATATTTTTTTTTTTCTTTCAACTTAACGAAGTAACAATTCAATTCCAAGTTTTAAAAGATTTAGATAAAAACTAGCAGCATTATTTGGAAGCATATAATATTAGTATGTATTAAGTTTGGAGGCGATGGCACTAAAAACAAAAAGTTTTTCCTACTAAGATTTTTTTCTGACCTTTCTTTTCCGATTTGCTGATTTTCATTAAACTTGGTGTAATAATAAAAAGGCGCTGAAAACTTATAAATGCAAAGTTTGGGGACGATTGCATGTGAAAACAAAAAAGTTTTTCTTACTAAAACTAGTTTTTCGACCGATCGTTCCTATGGCAGCTATACCATATAGTCGTCCGATTTGGATCAAACTTGGCAGAGCTGTGTGGAAGCCACCTTCTTCTTCTAGTTCCAATCCCGAGTGGGACATAGGGCATCAACTACTCCTCTCCAGCGACCTCTGTTGTTAGCTGTCGCTTTAAGTTCTCCCCAACTTTTCCCGATGCGTTCCGTCTCTCTACCGACAGTCCTTTTCCAAGTTTCTTTGGGTCTGCCTGGTGTCCGCCCGACTCCGTCCAACGGGTTCCACTCCACTGCCTTCCTTGCGATGTTGTTGTTATTTTTCCGCAATGTGTGTCCTATCCAGCTCCATTTCATTCTGCGTATAGTCGCTCGCCTGAGTAGCTCGGAATTCCGTATTATTCTGTCAGGCCAGAAAATGTGCAGAATATGCCACGCAGGCAACGGTTCACAAATGTTTGGAGTTTTGACACTATGGAAGTTGTAATTTTCCAATTGGAAGAACTGTATAGGAGCACTGGCAATACGTTGGACTTGAAGAGCCTAGATCTAGATAATAGCTATTCGAGTGCCATCTTTTATATTTCTAGACTTGGTTGCTTTAAGTGTTGCCAGAAATTCCTTTTCATCCAAAAATCTGTTAATCTTTTGTTGTCTGCAACCTATTCGAAGTCTTAGGGCGCGCGCACACATGCGGATGACTGACTGCAGAACTTAAGGCTGATCTTGACATATAATAGTGCTCCGTGCATACTCGTATGCACAACAAGCCCTGGTTTGATCTCAAAATTTCAGTTGAAGGTTCAGTTTTGCGGAATCAACAAAGCATGATTGTTTTTTTCAGTACCTGTTTATAATAACGGTTTGTAACAGGGCTGCAAACTGGTTATGAACCGGTTTGATTCCAGAATTCCGACTTTTTTATACTGTGAACCAAACCTTAAATCAAACCAAAGAAGAGAACATTTTTAAGCCTGAACCTGTTCCGAATCTAAATTTTCGATTGGGTTCAACAAAATTTAAGACAAGACGTTTTACATAAGCAAGAAACACGCCACAAGGAAGTTGATGAAAGTTACCTCCGTGATTTTTACGATTACCGGAGTGTTTAAAATAATACAGCGATTACTGACGTCATTAGATCCTTCGATTGCTTTAATAGTTAACCGACTTAGAGTCTATTCACACCGGCTGCAGCTTCATAAAAACTGTCAAAGTCAAAGCTGGAGGTCACTCAAAAGTCGCAAAATTCAAGCTCCAGCACAACTTTCATTGGTGTAACCATATAACTCGTATATGACTATCGTTTCGGAGTGCTTTTGGCGATACTTTGCAACCATACTAGGTAGTAGTAGCTGTCATTTGATATTGAAGCTGCAGGTTTGGAATGAACGCATGCGAAAAGTTTTCACAGCTTCGACAATGCTGCACCCAGTGTGACAAGGCTTTTAGTCAAATCTCAAACAACTTAAAGTTATTGCGCTAACTGACATATCAGAACCATCGAATGAAGTCTCACTTGATAGGGCCTTAAAACAGTAAAGAAATTCTGAATATTATTTTGAGTATTTAGATAACTCTTAGGGCTGAAGCAAGGTTCGAACCAAAACCTTTTGACAAAAACCTTGTACCATCCCACTTCAAAAGTTGACCAAAAGTGACCATGATGTCAGCTCACAGTGTAATAGGAATCTGCACCTATCTTTGAGTGTACTCCAAAGAACCAGCAGAAGCACATATGACCTTTCAACATACCTATGCACACAGATGTTAGTATGTGCTGGCCTCAGACAAGGCATATGTACCATCCTGTTCCTTTGGACATGGGCTATATGTTTACCAAGCACGAAAGTCGGGTGGGATATCTGGTTTACGAATAGCAAAACAGCCTGTGGGGGGGTTCTTGACTCTGTGACTAGCAACATCCATGCATATAAATAATATCCTTGATACCTTAACACGAGAAAAGAAATTTACAGAAAGATTGTTCGTATTATCACCAACTCCTGATGTTCTGGCTGCTACGCTCTTGACCCACCCTACCGATGATTCTTCCATTGCGCGATCATTTGGAAAAATCCCAGAGTTGTTTACGACATCTGATTTATACCTTACATTACTTTACAAGGAAAAGGGTTTAGATTCAATAATCCATAATAATATCCAATTTATTCATTCAAACTTAACCAAACAATATTGACCCCTAGCATGTTAATTCTACGCAAAAGATTATGGTGAGTAAGAAGCGCGTAAAGAGCGTGAAATGGTGAGCATCCTATACTCTGGTGATGTGAATTACGAAGTGCACAACTGAGTCCCTGAATATGAATGTCCCACTTGGTCTGATCATCTTTTAAGTACGCTCTAATGGCTGAGATAATTGAACGGTTTACTCTCTCTGAAGCGTTGGACTGAGGTGAATACAGAGCAGTGTACCGATGCTTAACTCCTAGTGAAGTTAACCAAGCGACTTGGATGACTGATGCTGAAAACTTCTTTAGAGAACAATTAACAAACCAATATGGCCGCTTTTGCTTTTCGGATAGGGTCCTAAAATGTCGACACACATACACTGGCAATGTCGGTCGGATACTGACGGCTTACCCATGGAAGGTTTAAGTGTAAAATTGGGAGCTTTTGTTGACTTGCAGATTTCACATGAACGCACGTACTCTCTAACGTCTGTTACCATTCCAGGCCAGTAGAAGTTCCTTTGGATTAACTCCAATGTTTTTGCCATTCCACCATGCGCTGCGATGACAGAGTCGTGTGCTCGCTTTATAACGTCTTTCGCCAATTCCTTGGGAATCCAAAGCTTCCAGTTCTTACCCCGATTAATTTCATTTCCATCATCGTGTTCCGTTCGAATGTAGACATACCTATCTATTACTTTCAAGTCTGGATAATCGCTCTTGTTGGTAGCGTCGAAGCAGGGAGAGTCTAGGTCTAATTCTGGACTAATTTCTTCCACCTCTGCAATTTCTTCCGAGAACATTCGAGAGAGTGCGTCGGGAACAACATTGTCGCGTCCTCTTCGATGACTCACCATAATCTTTTGCGTAGACTTAACCGATTAGAAGAATCACAGAATGTCTTAAGGCGTGATGATCAACTACAGGTGCTACGTAAAGAATTAAGACAAAATATAGAGAAAAGCGCATGAACAAAATGCTAAAAATTACAACTTGCGGACACGTGAGGTTAATTTTAAAGCAGCTCAAGAGGTCTATAGACGCAACTTCGGCCAAAGCAACTTTTCGAAAAACATAAATGCAAGGAAGAAAGTTGCTATTACGTGTTAGACTCAGTTCGAGTTTGTTTTCCTCTGCTGGCTACCCGGCAGCATTCTTTTTCTACAAAACGCTGACGGGAGCAGACGCATAAAAAGGAGAAGTCGCAAACCATTTTTACAACCGAGGCCAGCACATACTAACATCTGTGTGCATAGGGATGTTGAAAGGTCATATGTGCCACTGCTGGTTCTTTGGAGTACACTCAAAGATAGGATCGCGCGTATGGATGATTGGTGCAGATTCCTATTACACTGTGTCACTTTTGGTCAGCTTTGAAGTGGGATGGTACAGGTGTACATTACAACCTCGAATCTAAAACTTTCGATCATTAAACATTGGCAAATTTTGGTTCAAACCCGAGAATCGTAGCTGTATATACCTTAAGAGCGCGCGCACACATGCGGCTGAAAGATGAACCATGTTCAGTGCATGCCAGTGTGCACAACAAGCACTGGTTTGATCTTTAAAGTTCAGCTTTGCGGAATCAATCAAGCAAGTTTGATTATTTCGGCTTGGTCAGTCGTCAGTTCATCTTTCAGCCGCAAGTGTGCGTGCGCTCTAACAGGGGAAAATTAAAGAAATGGTATTTCCAGCAGTGTGTCGCACTTGATTCAAACTAATTATTCCTCTCTCTCTCTCTCTCTTTCTCTCTCTTAACAGAACATCAGTTTTCTAAGCTTTGGTAATGCCAAAGTGACTCTACCCGGTTTGAATACAACTCATCTAGCTGGACATCCTCTGAACGAACATTTGTTAAGTTTTGGCCAAGCAGCTGATAGTTTTAAACCAAATCGTACCCTACACCTAATCCTAATGAATGCCACAGTGGAGGGTAACGTTGTGTGTAAGGACTATCAATCTTATCTGGCTGAGCTATCCCAGCAGTTGGTGCTGCAAGGGGAAGTTGCTAATATAACTGGCTTCAAGCGTTTCAAAGCACCTGTGACAGTGGATTTTCTCAACAGCGAGTCCTTGAATGATTTACCTGTCAGCGAACTCTATCTCAAATCCCAACTGGAACCACATTTTAGCGGTTGGAAGACTTTTAATCAACTGGTGGTAAAAAATTCTCTAAAAATCCACCACAACTTGAATGCCACACATCTGAATCGCTGGCCTTTGACTGAGCTAACGCAATCTTCGGGCTTAAGCTTAAAGCGTTTGGAACTGTTGGACAAGCCGCTGCTCAAGCAGTTGAACTTTAAGCGCCTGAATGGTTTACCCTGGGAGAAGTTCACCAAGGATGAGGGGCAGCAGAAACTGATGCTACACAAAGAGCTGATTATAGAAGGAAATGTACGTTTCGAGCAGGATTTGAGGGTAGGAAGAATCAACGAACTGGACTGGGAGGGATATGTGCAAAGCTTGGTGTCGGCTGATAAGAATGCCTGGATTCAAGGACGCAAAACTTTTCTAAGCGAGGTGAGGCTAACGGATGCTTTGATAGCAACTCAAATAAATGGACTGGATGTGGACTCGTTAATGGATAACACGCTCTTGCGTAAAACGCCACAGGTGATAAGTGGAGCGTACACTTTCAATAGAATGATGACGTCTAATCTGGATGTGGAACGAGTGAACGGTGTCCAGGCACAAGATTTTGTGGATATGCAGCAAAAGGAAATACGACTAAAAGGTGATTTGTATGTGAAGCAGTTGAAAATCTTGGGCAGTCTGGAGGGAGTGGTCATCAATGAGCCTCAGCTAGAAGAGTTGCCAAAACAATTGACAGAAATGAGAAAACGTAAATGGTCCAAGTTGAATATAAGAGGAGATGCTGAGCTGGAAAAGGAAACACCCTCGCTACTGGACTATGTGCGTCAGCATGCGGTACTGAAGGAGGGAACTAGTCAAATAAGTGGACAGGTGTTACTTAAAGAGCCCAGACTAATGAAACTGCAGGCCAAAGAGACTGGTTTTTTGGGTGTAAACTTGACTCGGGTGTTTCAAGATGCAGTACTACGTCACAGTAGGGAAACCCAATTTATAACCGCTGAAATGGAATTCCGAAAGCAACTTCAATTTAAAACTGTAAAACTAAAGAAAAATGCTGACTTTGGCTTACTAAATGGCATAGACTTGCTACGCTTCAATCAGTCACTTTACAGACCCTCCTCCGGTTTACCCTTGCAGGCAGAGCTACACTTTAGCCAAGCTCCACACTTGAGTAGACTTCAGGTTGAGGGTTTGATCAATGATCAAACTGTGGATAATATTTTTCAACTGGGTAAACAAGCCTGGCCCGCCATCATCAGATTCAGGTCCTTGGACGTACACAACTCACTTACCTTAGGAGAGGCCAATCATATGGAACTGGAGTACTTAATACAACATCGTGTACCATTAAAGGGTAAAGCCTTGGAGGTGTTTGGTACACTTACATTTGAAAATCTGGTAATGGGTGAACAGGTGTCAGTGCGTACTTTAAATGGCATATCATTGGATAATGTGATCTATAAGCAGGGTACACGGCTACAGGCAATTACAGCAGCCAAAACGTTTAATGGAGGCGTTATGCTAAATGGACCCGGTCATGTAATGCATTTGAATGGAGTCGATTTAAGTGAAAGCTATAGAGAAACCATATTTACCAATCGGAATTATAATATAGATAGTCTAATGTTGGATAAGGCTGGCTTTCCGGGTGGTTTGGTAAGAGATTATGAAGCCAGTAGGGAGCGTATACCAGTGGTGCAGCCACCCCTAAACCACACACGCTTGCTTTATGTGGACTTTGCAAAGGAAGTATATGAACAGATATGGAGTAAACCCATTTCAAATATCAGTTTTGACTTGGAATCTACTTTGAGCGCAGTCGAGTCCACGCCCTCATGTTATGCCCCACACTTACAAGCTCAACTCTCGCTCTCTCAGCGAAAAGTTTACTTGAAGCAACACAAAACTATCCTAAGAAGAGCCACCCTTAAGCCCATACAAATCAAAACGCAAAACTTTTGTCACTCACGTTATGGTTTACTCAAAAGTCGTCTCAGTTTCAGCTGTCGTCATACCGAGCATTATTTGGGCCTACATCATTTTGTGGACAAACTAAAACTGCTTCAAGTGGATGACAACTTTATTTTGATACTCATCAAAACCAGCGCAGAAGTACGTATACTTCAAGTGGATACCCATAATTGCTCTCTAAAAGATTGGCAATCCTTGAAGCCCGCCTCCTTTGATCTATTTAAAATTGTAGAAATAAAGAATCACACTTATCTACTAACCTCGGGACTTGAGGAAAGTTCGAAGGCAGCCTTGGCTTTGCATCGTCTTCATAAGGCCACAAAAACTTTTCACTTGCAACAACTATTGCCGGGTAACTTTGATTTGGCCGAGTTAATAGACTCACAGCTTATACTCAGTTGTCGTCAATGCGAATCCTTGCATATCTATGATTTTGATGCGATACAAGAGAAATTCCAGCAACGTCAGATTTTACTACTGCACTCACAGATACAACAGTTGGTGCCATTTAAGATACATCAGGCTTTACATATGTTGATCTTAACCCTACCTCATTCCCATTTCTTTTATGTGTTGAGCTATGCTACGCTTCAGGGTTGGCAGGAACAAAGCTTTGGCCATGTACAGGAATTTCAACAGCTCTGGCCTCTCATCAAATCCGGCACGGAGTTGCAATCTAGTGGTACTCCCTTAATGCTGATGTGTGCTACCTCCGCCACAGACTGCAGTCTTATCAAAATCTTTCTAGTTTAATTACTATATATTATTAAAGAGATTATCACAAATGCTTAACCTGTCTTACTTATTTCCTTAGTTCATAAAACTCTTGCGGCTCACTTTCAGCACATAGGCCGTAAACACCAAGAAACCCAACATGCCCCAAATGCCACTATTCTGATGTGTGCCATCACCAATTTGCTGCTCTATCCAATCCACCTGGCTAGACAGTTCCAGGAACTCCACTGAAAATGCTTTATCACTCAATTTCAAGCCCACCAGCTGACCATTTGCCACCAAGGGAGCACCCTTATCCATTTTCAGCTGTGAGTTGGAGTCTACAAAGGCTTGAGTTCTTTTCCTACGGCAATCCATTTCCAGCGCTACATTTGGCAGCATTATTAGTTCATGCACCGCCCTTTGATCCTGCTGGAACCAACCATTAATCTGTCCGCTTTTGACACTCCCCTGACAAGTCTTGGGCAGGGCAATGGGTTGTATGCTGGTATGTTCCGGTGGCACATCTCGTTCCAGCATTAGTATGGCTATGGCCAAATCTTTAGGTGGCTGATAGAGATGCGTCACACCCAAGATTAGACCTTGATGAGTGGGAGCAAAGCGTTGCGAACTGCCCAGCATAACGCTTAGCTCGGCGGGATGATAAAATGTGTTGAGCTCGTAGCTAAAAATTCAAGTTTAATTCAAATATGGTAAGTCTTAGTTAGTGATGTAGCTCAACTTACTTGTACAGGCACTCCTTCACACTGATGACCACCGAGGGCGCCACCAACACCCCCGAGCATATGTGACCCTTGCCAAAATAATCCCGCTCTTGGGCCAACAAGCGTATGGAAGCCTGGTAGGGTGGAAATTCGGAACCTCCAACTATGACATGCTTCAGTTCGCGTTGAGTAAATGCTAAAAGCGATAAACAAAATTAGAATAGTGCAAAATAGAAATTCATGGTTGATAAGCCCCTAAAGATCCCCTAGGTAACAGTAGAATGCATTTTCAGCACCTGAACTTATCAGCTAAGGCGAACGCCCGATCAACAGCTGATCGCCAAAATTGAAATTGTTGTTGCTGGGTGGGGAGAGAAACGGTTTATCAACTGAATACGATATGATTAGCATTTGAGGAGGGGGGGGGTGGGTAGGGGTAAGCGATCAGACCATTTAATTCTTATTAATCTACTGAACTGATTGTTAAAAGTGTTGTTGTGGTGGGGAAATAGTGCCGGAAGTTTGACATTTGTGATAGTGGCAAAAGCTTTTTTCAAAGGTAAACAGAGGTATAGGAGACAGATTTCTCCACAAAATCCAGAGAATTGAGAAGCAAAATGGAATCTAGATTAAGGACTAGAATTGAATAATTGAAATTACCATTTTAAGCGGTATATATGGGTAATTCCATGAAAAATCGGCCACACGAATATTTTTTTGGTCGAAATAACTTTTATACTCTGTACCGAAGGTACATAGAGTATGTTAAGTTTGTGCAAAAGTATGTAACAGGGAGAAGGAATCGTTTCCGACCCTATAAAGTATATATATTCTTGATCAGTCTGATAGTCTGTCTGTCTGTCCATCCGTCCGTATGAACGAAGAGATCTCAGAGATGGTAAGAGATAGAGGTTTGACATGTATGGGACATATATTTCATATACTTGTAGGCAGATCAAGTTTATTTTCAATTTTTGCCACTCCCCCTCCAGCCACCGCAATTTGGAAAAAACGTCATATCTCCTACAGTTTTGAAGATAGATCGTTCGTGACTTCTAGAGATACCTTGTAAACAAAATTATTTATCGATTTGCTGAAAGAATGATAAAGATCGGATGAACGATACTCAAGTTATGAGCAAAAAACGGCCTGCAAACACCACCCACCCCCCCACCAACCACCACAGCATTCTATTGAACGGCAATCTTAGTGAGAGAGAGGGAGAGAGTGAAACTTAGAGATGAGCGCGTATAACTCGTGAGCAAATGCGAGCTGCGACGTTAAGGGTACAGAGTATGTTATAGTCGGGCTTGACCGACTTTTTTTCTTGTTTTTTTTTTGAAACCAACAATATTAGATGTCTCGGAAAGTGAGTATGTTTTGGTTTGCTTTTGTTATTCAAAATGCTATTACAGGATTTCATCGGAACAACGACCAATCCAGTATTTTTCCGATAGTATTTAATTTTAAGGATGGGCAGCACCTGAAACACCAAACAATAATAATAATATCTGATTGCAAGAAACATGATGCAGTAGAGGTTTACGTTTTTCTTGAAGCCCTTAATGAATATTTTTCCGCAGAGTTCCCTCACATTCAAAAGTGCATTCATTTCTCGGACGGCGTTATTCAACAATTTAAAAACGTTAAGAACTTTTTCAATGTCTATCATCATATACATGATTTTAACAGAAAGGACCATGCGAAGGAGCTGGGGGAACACTAAAAAGAATGGCTAGACAGGCAAGCCTTCAAATGATTATCGATAAACAGATTACCACTGCCATAGAACTCTATGAATGGGCCAACGAATTTTTACCAAACATCACAGTACGATACAGAAACTCAAATCACTATAATACGGCTACAGAATTTTTAAAACACGATATTCAAAATCCAAAACTATACATGGGACACAAACTCTTCACTCTATTCAACCACAATTAAACTATCTTCTTGAAACCAAAACATACTCACTTTCCGAGACATATTTTTCCGCAGAATTCCCTCACATTCAAAAGTGCATTCATTTCTCGGACGGGGCTATTCAACAATTTAAAAACGTTAAGAACTTTTCCAATGTTAGTTTCAAAAAAAAAAAAAATAATTAAATAATTGAGACAAAAGGCCATAACTCTGAAACTAGTCAGTTTCCCATTTAGAGCTTAATACAGTAAATTCCCGGATACAAGACCAAATTTTGAGAAAACGAGAAGGCCAAGCTAACTTCGTATGTGCCGAAGTTTTATACCCTTGCAAATGCTGTTTTTGAAATGTCAGAGTTTAAGAACGCTTACGTAAAAGTCTAAAAAAATTTTAACTCAAACCCATTTTCCGACAGATAAACATCTGATTTCGACCCAATTTCGCGAATCTATTTGAAAACATATCAAATTAACAATCGCGGAGTTTAAGAAAGATAAAATGTAAAACAGAAAAGTTTTTTCTCACTATGACTCATTTTCCGACCGATCGGTTCTATGGCAACCATAAGATATAGTCATCCGATTTTGACCAAAATTTGCAAATCTGTTTAAAAGCATATAATATTAATTATGGCCGAGTTTTATGACGCTAGCTTTGAAAACAAAAAGTTTTTCTTACTAAGACCCATTTTCCGACCGATGGTTCCTATGACAGCTATAAGATATAGTAATCCGATCTTTACCAAAATTTGCAAATCTGTTTAAAAGCATATAATAGTAATTATGGCAGAGTTTTATGACGCTAGCTTTGAAAACAAACAAGTTTTTCTTACTAAGACCCATTTTCCGACTGATCGGTCCTATGGCAGCTATAAGATATAGTCATCCGATTTTGACCAAAATTTGCAAATCTGTTAAAAAGCATATACTATTAATTATGGCCGAGTTTTATGACGCTAGCTTTGAAAAAAAAAAAGTTTTTCGCACTAAGACCCATTTTTTGACCGATGGTTCCTATGACAGCTATAAGATATAGTAATCCGATCTTTACCAAAATTTGCAAATCTGTTTGAAAGCATATAATATTTATAATGACTGAGTTTGAGGACGCTAACATTGAGAACAAAAAAGTTTTTCTCACTTAGACCCATTTTTCGACCGATGGTTCCTATGGCAGCTATTAGATATAGTCATCCGATCCGGTCGGTTCCGATATATTAGCAGTGTGCAGTAAAAAGAAGACTCTGTGCAAAATTTCAGCTCGCTAGCTTTAAAACTGAGAGAGACTGGTTTGCGTAGAAACAGACGGACAGACAGACTGACGGACAAAGCTCAATCGACTCAGCTCGTCGCCCTGATCAAGAATATATATAGTTTATGGGGTCGGAAATGAATATTTTTATGCGTTGCAAACTTCTGGGCAAAATTATAATACCCTTTGCAAGGGTATAAAAAACGTCCCTTTCGCGGCAATTAATTTTTGTTTTGCGATTCTTAGAACCGGGTTTAAAGCGATTTCCCACACACATGAAATAATTGCTACTATATTAGCTGAAGTTCATAGCAAATACAGACTTAGAGATATCCAAATGTTAAAGAACTAGTTACAGAAAATGTATCCAACTTCTGAAAGGCATTTAAAGTGTACAGTTTTGAAGGAAACACGTGAAGGCTGAGTTTTTAGAAGAGTCTGATTTAAATGTAATGGAGCGGCATAGTTCAGCTGATGCTGAAATTATTTTTCCAAGAGTTTTTTATTTTTTTAATGAATTCAATAATGGTACTCACATTTTCGCTGAGGCTATTGATCTTAAGATGATACCTATTTTTATCGCACTAGTCACAATGCTTGAAAAATTTGAATTATTGTGATCAACTTAAAGATGCTCCTATAAAATGAGTTTTAACTTCAAGCGAGGCAAAAAAATTTGCTTTAAATTGAAGTGGATTCCAAATAAACCTGGATTTTTAAACTTAATATTTGGATTTAAGCCCATACAGTTAATATTTATTACTAATATAAATTGATGAACCATGCTTTTTAATTTAAAAGAGCCTTTTTTGTACCTTTACCTTTACCAAGGTACTGGAAATTCCGATTACCTTTTACCTTACCTAGGTATATTTTTTGACATTTACCTTTTACCTTACATAGGTAAGAAAATTGGATACCTGTCTAATCACCGAATATAGGTGAATCGACCCTCTCTCTAGGATAAAAAAAAGTCGTCGCTTTTATTGGATTATCTTTAGGCAGCGGCGTACTATATGCGAAAGAAAATAACTTTGATGTTTCAAAGAAATCTAGACGCTACTTTAAGACAAGATTGTGGTCAAAATAATGTTTTGAAGGTCAACAGATGCATGAAAGACCCACAGAAAAATGCACCAACTCCCACTTTATGCGGTTAGCCCCATCTCATCACTTTGCCTACTTTAAAATAGTATTGTATTTTGGTTGGCAAATTATTTTCACCACCCTTAAATATGCTTTTTCGCATGGAAATAGCTCAAAAATGACCAGAAGATTTCTAGAAGGTTACATAAAAGCTAGTGTTTCGCTCAATTAAGGTAAAAAGTAAAGTTGGACGCGAGTTACACCGAGAGGAGATAGCATAAACTTCTGAACTGAGAGAGAAAGAGAGAATAGGTTTGAAAACTCTAAGATCAGAAGGTTTGGATTCCAACAATTTGCTCCCGGGAGGCCCCAGGCAGCATTGTATGAACTTTCTCATCACATTCGAGTCGTTTTCGAGTGCTCAGTCAGATGAAAATAGTCATAAATGATAATTTTGTCTGGAGAAAATGGTACCCTAGCCGAGATTCTGGTTTTCTGATCAGTCGCTTTTCGACGAATCACATTTACAGCAAAGGCATGAGTCGTTTTTGAGTCTTTTTTTTTAAATCGCACATGAAATTAACCTCTTTTTACTTATCAAAAGGGCTCGAAACAAACACATCAAGGTGTATGCTTGTGGGTTAAAAAGTAGAGATGGGCGCAGGAATTCGAGGCGGTACCTAGTTTAAAGCAAGATCTAGTAAAGGAAAACACTTAGGTCTGTTTTTGTTTCCAATTTGTGATGGACCGAAAGTAGTTAAACTTTCGTGATGAGGAAATTTGGTCGAACATTTATCCCTCGAGAAAGCCACATGAGAATAAGTAGAAATTTAAAGTTAAAAGACATAAAACACAGACTCTTTCTGTGTAGAATTTATAGGGCCCTGTTTTAATGCAAACTGTATAACCATTTATGTAAGTGACAAGCCAATCTGTGGTTACTAAATTCCATTCTCCTTTTCTCTCGAATTGAATTCACTTGGAATTGAGCAGTCGATTTCAGCTGCTCAAACAATTTCGAGTTTTGTTATACCTGGTCAAATAACCGTAGGTATCGTTTTCACCTTCTGTGCAACGTTAAAAAATTCGTCTGCAAAATACTAACGTTTACACCAAAATCAACTCGAAATAAGATAGTGCAAACACTTGCTTCATTTCTCATGCGCATACCTTTTTGAGTATGTGACGTCATTTGACAGATTAGTTCTAGGTTGGGAATTTGAATTTTTATGGTTTTAACTTGATTTAGTTTAATTGTTGATGTAATTTCACTTTATTTTCATTTTGGTTACCAAAGCAACCTATTGAAAAAATTTTAAACACAAAATTGTGACTCTGTGACGTCACATTGCTTTTTTTTTTGACCTTTTGGCAAAATTCCCGCACTCAAAAGGTCTTCTTCGTATGTATGCATCGGTGTGAAATGCTCGGCTAACAATATAATATATGCGCTCTCTCGTTCTCTCTCAAACTGACTCTCTTTCTGCTTATGCTTAGTTCTAGGGCATGTAACCGGCTGGGACACGGTCTTCGAAACACACACGACCGATTGACTGACTTGAGCCTGTTATTCGGTTGCTGTCAGACCGATCAGTGCTGTGTGTTCAACCACAGCCAGCACACATTCGGTTGAGGTAAGCTCGAGGCCGTTTTCTTTTTGTTCATTCGGTCAGTGATGTGAGCAGATGGAACTTAAAATAGGTTTGAGAGTTATTTAAGAGCTATGGGCAGAAATTATTCATTCTCCCTGCTACATACACGAATTTAAAGCTCCTTAAGTGACTTATCGAATGTTGTTCGATTCGGCACACTATTTCATATAGCTGCCATATAATCGATCTGGCCTATTAGCACCAGCTTTGTTGGTTTTAACGCTATTGAACTGAAATTCGGCTTGAACACATATTTTAAGCTCCTTCAGCGACGAATATTTTTCGATTCGGCACATTATTTCATACAGCTGCCATATAACCGATTTGAGTATGTTGATGGTTATTCATGATGATTTGCTTGTGTTGAACACAAATCTGATTTTAAGTAATTAAGAAATTAAAAGCCGAATTTTGAACGTTTTTGAGGGCGTTTTGTGAAGGACCTATACTTTTTGATAATATGGTATAGTACTATTTCTTAGCTTAAAAATAAATTATCCCAAACAATTCTACGATTTTCTTAAGCGAAGAAAAACCCTTTTGAATACATGTGCTAGGTGTGACATTATTTTGTACTGCCCGTACTGCCCGTAAGTATGCAATGCGGTGCATACTTACTAGCGTGTTGTACTGTTTTTGCAAGGCATAACCTTGGACAGTACACATTTTTGTTAATTTCCGCACATGAATTCAAAATGGTTTATCTTCGCTTAAAAAAAATCGTAAGATTATTTGGGATAGTTTATTTCAAAAATAAAGATTACTATTTTCCGATAATATCAAAGAGAGTCAAAATCAAATAACGGATTCCCCACGAAACGAGCCTAAAAATGATCATAATAGGCATTTTAAGCAAGCGTACAACTCAACCGATCCAAAAATAGTATTTATGGAATCATAGCTAATTGCTATAGCAGTCTTTACACTTGTCATATATCTCTAAAGAGGATCTCTAAAGACACGATATTATAGTGTAATAGGCAAACATATAACTCTGACGAGAAACTTTTGCCTTCTCTTTAGACAAATTTGATGAAATAGAACCTGTTCTATTTGATAAAAGCTGAGACAAAGCTGTAAATTTTGTGGCGTTGCCATTTCCAAAAAATATACAACATTTTTGTTCGATATACTCGATTTTATTTATCGATTAATCTAAATTTGAGAACTCTGAAAGATGATAACATATGTCATTCAAGTGGTTAATTTGAATGCATTTTCGGCAACTATAACAAATGGCACATTCCTTGTATCGCCAGGTAACACTTCATCATCCGGGAAATTAAGAAGATTATATTCAATGCCTGTTCATAGCGTGAAATTGCCGTAAGCGGCGGCGTCGTTTGCTCTTACATTGCAGTCAATATCAACATAAACTAAACTGTACTCTGCATCTACCAGAGCAAGAAGCACAATGCTGTGGAATCCCTTATAATTGTAATAAAGTGATCCGTCATTTATTCTAGCTCGAAATGCACTATCTTTGCCATCTAAAGAAAAAATGTTAAAAAGTGGAATTTTGCACCGAGTCAAAAAAGAAATTTCCACATTTTGTCAAAATTTAGATTAATGGTTCGACATTCCTGCTGCGGTTGATTCATCTGGAAAATTTTACTAAATTTTAGAAGCGATTGATTTTATATGCTGTAAAAGGATGAACTAATTGCATTCATGACTTCTGGCACAATTTTGGAAATTGTCGGTTGGAAAATTATGAATGCAACAGATCGCAGAAATCGCAGTGTCACAAGAAGGCTGAAAGAGCAACACTTACACTTTAGCTACGTTTGGAAAATGTAGTTGTGTGTTTACCGAGATTGTGTGGGAATGGCTTCTCTTAAGAATGTATCCTTATTTTGAACTTTAGGTCTTACAAACTCAAGCAACTTGTGATAAGTTAATGACAAGCTGCGGCATGTCTTTGCCTTTACAGCGACGCAAAAGCCGACCCCACATGGATCGCTTTTTACAATATCGTCTTTTTTTTTGGTCCCGGATCATCCATTTCGTCTTCAGCCAAAACCGCAACCATTAATGTTAATGCGTTTATTTGATTGTTATCCATTTTCACACAAACAAGTCTTACTTTTTTTCTCTTGAGTTTTGTGTCAAAAATTGTTGAACCAGTAAAGAATTCGTTGAACTAGCTCTGAACATATAGTTCAAGCTTCTCTGTTATTAAAAGTGTAAAAGCTAATCATAGATTCTCTAACGAGTTTCTCTTTAGAGGTTCTTGACAACCGACTCTTTAGAGAAATATGATAAGTGTAAAGGCTGCTTATAACTTATTCATTTAACTATCGATTTTAATGAACGATAAATTTCAAGACAGACAGTTAATTAATGAACTTATGTCATTGGAGAAAAGAATGAGAAATTCCCAAAAAGTCATTAAAATTGCGGCTACTTTTTTATTTCAAATCCACAGATTATTGGTGATGTCACTTTTGGTAGCCTAAGTCAGGAGTACTAAATAAAAAAACTAAAACAAGAAAGCCAAGCTAACTTCGTCTGTGCTGAAGTTTTTATAGCCTTGCAAATGCAAACGTCACAGTTTATGAAAGCTTAAATAATAATAAAAAAAATAAAACCCCATTTTCCGACAGAAAAACATCTGATTTCGACCAAATTTCGCGAATCTTTTTGAAAACATATCAAATTAACAATCGCCGAGTTTAAGAAAGATAAAATTAAAAACAAAAAGTTTTTCTCACTAACTCATTTTCCGACCGATCGGTCCTATGGCAGCCTATAAGATATAGTCATCCGATTTTGACCAAATTTTGCAAATAAATTTGAAAGCATATACAATTAGTAATCAGTGAGTTTAACGACGCTAACACGACCGATCGGTCCTTTGGCAGCCATAAGATATAGTCACCCGATGTCGATCAACTTTTTCATATTAGTTTGAAAGCGTTTAATATAAAAAATCCCCGACCTTAAGAACGATTTATTTTAAAACAAAAAAGTTTTTTTTTCACAAAGCCCCATTTTCCGACCGATCGGTCCTATGGCAGCTATAAGATATAGTCATCCGATTTTGACCAAAATTTGAAAATCTGTTTTAGAGCATATAATATTAATAATAGCCGAGCTTGAGGACGCTAACAGGGAAAACAAAAAAGTTTTTCCTACTAAGACTCATTTTTCGACCGATGGTTCCTATGACAGGTATAAGATATAGTCATCCGATCTTGACCAAAAATTGCAAATCTGTTTGAAAGCATATAATATTAATTATGACCGAATTTAAGAAAGCTAACATTGGAAACAAAAAAGTTTTTTTCACTAAGACCCATTTTCCGACCGATTGGTCCTATGGCAGCTATAAGATATAGTCATCCGATTTTGACCAAAATTTGCAAATCTGTTTGAAAGCATATAATATTAATTATGACCAAGTTAAATCACGTTAACATTGGAAACAAAAAAGTTTTTCTTACTAAGACTCATTTTCCAACCGATCGGTCCTATGGCAACCATAAGATATAGTCATCCGATTTCGACCAAATTTTTCAAATTAGTTTGAAAGCATTTAATATTAAGAATCACCGACCTTAACAACGATTTATTTAAAAACAAAAATGTTTTTTTCACAAAGACCCATTTTCCGACCGATCGGTCCGATGGCAGCTTTAAGATATAGTCATCCGATTTTGACCAAAATTTGCAAATCTGTTTGAAAGTATATATTATTAATAATGACCGAATTTAAGAAAGCTAACATTGAAAACAAAAAAGTTTATCTCACTAACACCCATTTTCCGACCAATGGTTCCTATGACAGCTATAAGATATAGTCATCCGATCCGGTCCGTTCCGACATATTAGCGTGCAGTAAAAAGAAGAATCTGTGAAAAATTTCAGCTGGATAGCTTTAAAACTGAGAGACTAGTTTGCGTAGAAACAGACAGACGGACGGACAAAGCTCAATCGACTCAGCTCGTTGCCCTGATCAAGACTATATATATAGTTTATGGGGTCGGAAATGAATATTTCTATGCGTTGCAAGCTTTTGGGGAAAATTATAATACCCTTTGGTATAACAAGTGAGAAAGTCGGTCAAGCCCGACTATAACATACTCTGTACCAGTTCATTTGCCCCCGACTATAATATTATAATACATCCAAGGAGTCATGCGTTTATCGTGCAATATTTTTATTATACGCTCATCTCTAAGGTTCTCTCTCTCTCTCTCTCCCCCAAAGAGTGTGTTTGTTTGAAGGCAGCGGTGGTAGGCTAGGTGGGTGTTTTTTTGCTCATAACTTGAGTATCGTTCATCCGATCTTTATCATTCCTTCAGCAAATCCATAAATAATTGTGATTACTAAATATCTCTAGAAGGTACGAACCATCTTTCATTCAAACTGTAGGAGATATGACGTTTTTCCCAAATTGCGGAGGCGTTAGGGGGCGTGGCAAAAATTGAAATTAAACTTGATCTGCCTGCAAGTATAAGAAATATATGTTCCATACATGCAAACCTCTATCTCTTACCATCTCTGAGATCTCATCGTTCATACGGAAGGACGGACAGACGGACAGACAGACAGACGGACATGGCTATATCGACTCAGTTGTTGATGCTGATCAAGAATATATATATTTTATAGGGTCGGAAACGATTCCTTCTCCCTGTTACATACTTTTGCACAAACTTAATACATATACTCTGTATACCTTTGGTACAGAGTATAAAAACACATTCTTTTGAGGCGAATGTCATCATTTTTAAGAAATAAAAAGCAAATCAAGTAGCAAATCATATGGAAAAATTATATAAAATTCTTTATTTCCTTGTTGTAAACAGGCTATACAATTAATAGAACAATTCCTCGATATATTAAATATAGATTTTTTGAATTTTATATATGTAACCTTATAGATTTTATTATTTATAACAAAAATTGCCGAAAAATTGACAAAGTTACCCTTTAAAATAAATTTCGAACCAACCAACAAACCCACAAAAAAGTAAATTTAAACTAACTGAAACTGAAAACTAAGTCGCATGCAAAAGCTCGTAGTTTAGGTAATTGCTTCAAGTCGTTGCTCAATAATCAACAAATTGCACTTTAATGATTCTAAGTTCAATCACGCTAGAGAAATGTAAATTTCGCATAATTGATCAATTGATATGACACTTAGACGATGGCAAATAAATTACCCTACTACAATTTATATATTTTTGATAAGAAAATTGTTGAAATTTGTAAATCATGATGCACAGCATATAGTCGACAAATTTATCAATACCCTCACACGAATCAGAATCCATAGCATAGTATTGAATCAACATTTTGAGCACAGCCAAGTCTTGTCTCTCTTTGATCTTACTTACTTGTTTGCATTTCAGTGCACAGAAAGGCAAAAATGAGAATTTTCATCACTTTCCTTAAATGTTCGTTCGGTGGCATTTTGCTTAGAATTAAATTAACACCAACAATAGAAACAATTTATAACGTTTTGTCGTTCAAAGCCCCTGCTTGCTGCTGCTGCTGCTGCTGCTTGCTGCTGCCCACCTGGTTGGAGCTCTAAACGCTGAATGAAATGTTCTTTTCTAATTCGTAGCAAATCGCCAATTTTGCAAAAACAAAAAATTGAAGCTTTCTTAGATAATTTCAGTTTTTGTTTTGGTTTTGTGTGCGTCGTCGTCGCCGTCGTTGTAGTCGACGATGTTAGTTGTTGTTTTGGTTATTGACGTTCCTTTGGCTCCTCCTGATATGTATAGATGATAAAGAGACCCCGCAACATTCGACTAAAGCTCACACACATACGCATACTCGGATTGGCAGTCGGAGCTGATAAGAGGAGCTCAGTTTGTTGTTGTTTTTTTTTTTGTTTTTAATAATAATTTTTTGTTTATTTTTATACACATTTAAATTGCGAGGCAAGTGCACTTTTCAAATGACAAAACAAACAGACATTAGATTGATTGGGTCACCCTTAATTGGGAAATCCAAGCTTGGTTTTCGTTTATTGATGATATCCAATGATATTTCATAGCCTAGCTACACTTCCTTATGCAACTTTAAGTTTCTAAAAGCACTTTGATGGGAGATTCCCGTAATTGTGATCGGTTAAACTGCATTTGACTGACGATAAGGATTATGATTACCCAACTTAAGACCAGTCTTTATACCTCTAAATATATAACTCAGATTTCCGCCCAACGTATCATACCATAAAGATTAGGAAACTATTTGGGGTTTCATTCAATAAACAAAGGAAATCAAATTGGGTTTTTGCGTTTTACCTTGAACACAAACTATTTACAGTACACATTTAATAAAATGAACAAAATACAACAACAAAATACCTAGCATATAGAATTTATCAAAAAATCCAACCAAATGTCAAGGGTTGAGCAAAAATAATATAAAAGAGAAAGACCATACAATTTTGGAAAAAAAAAAAAACAAATTAAACGAGAAGACCAAGCTAACTTCGTCTGCGCCGAAGTTTTTATACCCTTGCAAAAGCTGCTTTTCATATGACAGAGTTTAAGAACGCTTAGATAAAAATCAAAAACTTTTGTAACTAAAATCCATTTTCCGTCAGATGAACATCTGATTTCGACCAAATTTCGCGAATCTTTTTCAAAACATATCAAATTAACAATCGCCAAGTTTAAGAACGATAAAATTGAAAACAAAAAGTTTTTCTCACTAAGACTCATTTTCCGACCGATAAGTCCTATGGCAGCCTGAAGATATAGTCATCTGATTTCGACCAAATTTTCCAAATTAGTTTGAAAGCGTTTAATATTAATAATCACCGACCTTAAGAACGATTTACTTGGAAAAAACAAATTT
Organism: Lordiphosa magnipectinata; assembly: GCA_037044535.1. Taxonomy (NCBI): domain Eukaryota; kingdom Metazoa; phylum Arthropoda; class Insecta; order Diptera; family Drosophilidae; genus Lordiphosa; species Lordiphosa magnipectinata. The sequence goes on along the minus strand of JBAMBO010001763.1, from coordinate 34,160 downwards.
TTTTCACTAAGACCCATTTTCCGACCGATCGGTCCTATTGCAGCTATAAGATATAGTCATCCGACTTTGATCAAAGTTTGCAAATCTGTTTGAAAGCATATAATATTAATAATGGCCGAGTTTTATGACGCTAACATTGAAACCAAAAAAGTTTTCTCACTAAGACCCACTAAGACCCATTTTTTTTACCGATGGTTCCTATGGCAGCTATAAGGTATAGTCATCCGATCCGGTCGGTTCCGACATATTAGCAGCGTGCAGTAAAAAGAAGACTCTCTGCAAAATTTTAGCTAGATAGCTTTCAAACTGAGAGACTAGTTTGCGTTAAAACAGACAGACAGACGGACGGACAAAGCTCAATCGACTCAGCTCGTCGCCCTGATCAAGAATATATATAGTTTATGGGGTCGGAAATGAATATTTCTATGCGTTGCAAACTTCTGGGCAAAGTTATAATACCCGCAGTGTACAGCCAGCATTAATCTAGCCTAAAATAGCCAAAATTATGCTTAAAAATAGAGGAAAGCTAACGTCGCACAGTGGGAGATTTGGTACATTTAGGTGGAATTAATTCAAATTTAAAGTTTGAAATGGCGTCAATTTTTTTTTTTAATTAATGGCCCATACATCCCTGAGTCTAACGGTACTTTAAGTTTTTATGTGCTATCGATATTCGATCAGCTATGAGCTTTCAAACATGGCGTATGTGAAAGAACCTGCATTGAAATGCTTTTGAGCCTATTAGGAAGAAGCAGAAAAGCCATAAAAAAACATAAAACATTAAAGCTGATATAATTTTTGTTTTTAATTAAATTTAAGAGGTATGTATGCGTTTAAAAAAGTATTTGTGAGTTCGTTGAGTATGTGTTTTAGTTGAATAAAGTGATGTATTTGCGAGTGCATCGATTTATGGAAAATATTTCACTTTTTAATGTTTCGTGGCTTAGAACTTGTGACTACATCCTGCTTCAGTTGTGATTTTTGTTTCAATTAATGTGTACGTCAATAGTGAAACTAAAAAACAAACATTGGCTGCCTTTTCCTGCCTAAACTTGTAAAAAAAAATTTTCACTTTATACTTTTGATCTTTTTGCTCAAACTAGTAAACCGATTCGAAAACAGTGGTTTACGCGATGATGGGAAATTTAATAACCTTTCGATTGGTATCTTGCTTGACATAATCTGAAGTTCCTGAATTGAAATATGGCTTAAACAATAAGTGTTCCTACCGAAAAAATTTAACAAAAAAAATTTGTAAAAAAACGTTCGCATTAAAAATATTTAAAATTGATTTTCTAGTTCAGCACTCCAAACTACTCTAAAAAGAAGTTATAGTGTTCGTAAAAAATTCAAAACTAAAAGAAAGAAATTTTAATTAAAATTAAAAATTAATTTTTTTTTAATAAAAATTAAATTTTAAATTAAAAATTTAAGTCAAAAAATATGTATTTCTGTTTAATTATCAGTCAAAAATATCATACAAGTGATTTCATTCTTTTAAATTTGAAATACGAATTAATTCCACCTAAATGTACGAAATCTCCCATTGTGCGTCGGCTCGACCGAAGTTTATATACCCTTGTAGCTTGTATACTATATATAAATTAAGATTTTAAATGATTTACGTCGAACATTCTTAGCTGAGTTGTTTCCCAAACTCGGCTATAGATGGCGCTATTACTTTGACCATTTGCTTGCCGGTTTGTTATATGACAGCTATACGATATATTCATCAGATTTGGATCAAACTCGTCAAAATTTTGTGGAAACCGATAATAATCATAGCTGGAAAGCTTAAAGACGCTACCATTGAAAACGAAAAAGTTTTTCTCACAAGAACTACTTTTTCGACCGATCGTTCCTATGGCAGCTATATGCTATAGTCATCCGATTGGGATTAAACTTGGCAGAATTGTATAGCAGCATAAATTATTAACCAGTAACAAGTTTGGGAGTGATAGCATTGTTAACAAAAAAGTTTATCCTACTAATTCTTTTTTCCGAACTATCTTTTGTATGGCAGCTATACTATATAGTTAGCTGATTTTTATAAAAGTTGTTAGACTTATGTGAAAGCATAGTAAACTTATAAATACGAGTTTTGCGTTTGCGTTGAAGACAAAAAAGTTTTTCTTACTAAAACTACTTTTATGACCGATCGTTCCTATGGCAGCTTTATGCTATAGTCGTCCGATCCGGCCGGTTCCGACATATGTAGAGCGTATTCGTACCAAAAGACTTCGTGCAAAGTGTGGTCACGATAGCTTTCAAACTGACGGAGGAGATAGCATAGAAACAGACGGACATGACTATATCACCTCAGCGCGTCATGCTGATCAAGAATATATATACTTTATGTGGTCGGAGATACTAAAATTGTGCTCTGTCTTACTTGGTCGATCACCAAACAGTTCTCAAAATATTGTAGAAAAACTAAAAAACTAAGGAAAAAGCTTGAAGTTTTTTCGATATTTTTGTAATTTTGAGTATGAAGATGATATTTTTATACCCTTGCAAAGGGTATTATAATTTTCCCCAAAAGTTTGCAACGCATAGAAATATTCATTTCCGACCCCATAAACTATATATATTGTTGATCAGGGCGACGAGCTGAGTCGATTGATCTTTGTCCGTCCGTCTGTCTGTCCGTCTGTTTCTACGCAAACTAGTCTCTCAGTTTTAAAGCTATCGAGCTGAAAACTTGCACAGAGTCTTCTATTTACTGCACGCTGCTAATATGTCGGATCCGACCGTATCGGATGACTATATCTTATAGCTGCCATAGGAACCATCGGTCGAAAAATGGGTCTTAGTGAGAAAAACTTTTTTGTTTTCAATGTTAGCGGCCTTAAACTTGTCCATTGTTAATAATATATGCTTTCAAACAGATTTGCAAATTTTGGTCAAAATCGGATGACTATATCTTATAGCTGCCATAGGAAGCATCGGTCGGAAAATGGGTCTTAGTAAGAAAAACTTTTTTATTTTCAATGCTAGCGTCATTCAACTCGGCGATAATTAATATTATATGCTTTCAAACAGATTTGCAAATTTTTGTCAAAATCGGATGACTATATCTTATAGCTGCCATAGGACCGATCAGTCGGAAAATGGGTCTTAGTGAAAAAAAATTTTTTTGTTTTTAAGTAAATCGTTCTTAAAGTCGGTGATTCTTAATAATAAACGCTTTCAAACTAATTTGAAAAAGTTGATCGACATCGGGTGACTATATCTTATGGTTGCCATAGGACCGACCGGTCGGAAAATGAGTCTTAGTGAGAAAAAATTTTTCTGTTTTAAATTGTATCTTTCTTAAACTCTGCGATTGTTAATTTGATATGTTTTCAAAAAGATTCGCGAAATTTGGTCGAAGTCAGATGTTTATCTGTCGGAAAATGGGTTTAAGTTAAAAAATTGTTAGATTTTTATCTAAGCGTTCTTAAACTCTGACATTTCAAAAACAGTATTTGCAAGGGTATAAAAACTTCGGCACAGACAAAGTTAGCTTGGCCTTCACGTTTGGACTTGCAATGTGTATTTGTTTGGTAGGCTAAATCAAGTGCTAAATTTTTGCCATAGACCTCAAGTGAGCAAACGGAGCAAAAGTGCTATAAAAAGAAACGCAGCATATGTTTTTATACTACTTTCATACCCTTTCAGATTCTTTTGGCCTCTCGATCAACTGTTTTGAGTTAAAAAATGTGTCACAGTGATATAAATCAAATATCTGTGCATTTTTTTAATGTTAAGTCACGCTCCCATCTCTAACCAGTGTGCGAAAACTGCGGCGGCCATTTGTCAGCTGTCACAGTCAGCTGTTGACACTAAACATTGTTATTTCAGTCATTTGAATTGTGTCCCCGTGTATTTAAACACAATAAAATGATTGTTAAGCTAATACAACTGGAAACTGATCAACTGGTCTGCTGCTTGGGCGCCACTGCAGAGCAGGGTCTACAGATTTACTGCCAAAAGGCACAGGGGTGTTACAGCGAGCAGCTGTCGCCGGACGACTTCCTCAAACGGCTTAAGGTAAACTCAAGCAAAGCAAACTCACAGCAGTTTAATTTCCAAATCTTCCCTTACAGGAGTTAAACAAGCGTGTTCAATTCCCCCCCGAGGCAGTGCGTCACACTTTGGAAGCAAAAGATCCCTCAGAAGCCACACTCAAGAACGCGGAGGCCAGCGATGGAAAAGTGCTGGCACTTAAATACCGCCTGGAGGAAACTACGGTTCCATTCAAATGGGAATGGAAGTTGCAACCCATTGAGAGGGAAGAGGTGGGTTCGCCTAGAAACGGGGGTCAGGCTCTATGCTATATTCTTTGCTTCTTGCAGTTCTTTCGTTTTGTAGCCAAGCATGCTACTGCCCAAGGTGCCCAGTTAGGCCAACTGGTAAGCAAAATGCTGCAATTGCTGGTGAAAAAGGATTTAGAGATAAAACAATACCGCATTGAGGGATTCCAGCTGCGACGCAGTGAGTTTTACACACCAACTCTAGCCAGGTTGTGGCACTTTTTTAACAAATAAACTAAACCCACAGCGACCGTCATTACTGAACCTTTTGATGTGGACAGCTTCAACTTGGAGCACACAAACAGTTTAAATCAAGCGTCTTCATTTGAGCTTTTGTCAGATGTTCTGGACACATCCACAGCCAAGGTCAAGGTCTCAGACTCAGCACTGCTGAGTCCTGCGCTGGACAATCGGGCTAGGCCCAAGACACCGACTTCAGCACCCACAACATCTGCTCAAGTTGGAAAGGGCAGCACACCACGATCTCGGTTTGTTATAAAAAACGCGCCACATTTATCTAAAGAATGAAACTACTTTAATTCTACTTGTCACTACAGAAAGCGTTTGGCCCTGGCAAAGAGCACACATCACCTGGAGAAGAAGATACTCCAGCGTAGGCGTGAACCAGAAATTCTCTACAAAGACTCACAAAGTCAGGAGGAGAACGTAGACGAATGGTTTGAGCCAAATCAGCTGGAAGTGAAGCTTGAACCACAAGACGAAACAATTCTTGGGACCTCGAACGAATTGAAAATTCTATTGGCTACCTTAGAACAGACCAACCGAGCCAACAATGAAATGCTGGAGGAACTGAAGAATAATAATTATAACATCAAATAGAGGAAACGGAGCATGGCAACAAGTCAACATCTATCTCTTTCTCATTAAAACGTTGAACTAAACTATAAGCATGATTGAAACCAACGCCTGACCCACCTTTTCGTTTAAATCGTAGTATTAACCTCTTAAGATCTAAGTAATTAACCTTGGCACTCATCAGTTCATCATTTTGACAATGTGAATCCTATCATTTGTATGTGATATTGATAAGATATCGTTCAATTAAAATGTAAAACATTTATCAGTTCATATCCAATGCTCGTCATGTCCAAGTGTTTACTTTGGCCACTTCTGTTTTTGGCCTTCTGTCAATCTATGAATTGTTATGCACCTGATGCCCGTATAGTAAACGGCGAGCTAGTACCTTTAGTGCCCTACCAAGTCTCTGTGCGTTTAAAGGCCATTGATCAGATAGTTTTCGGTGCTGGTCATATTTGTGGTGGCAGTCTTATATCACTGCGAGCAGTGCTCTCGGCAGCTCATTGTGTGGCCGAGTAAGTTGATAAAGGTTTCGATTTTGTGGTCTATACATACATATATATTGATACTTGCAGCACTCAGTCCAATCCCGTACGTTTTCGTAATGCCTCCGAGTTTCGTTTGGTCATGGGAAATGTGGACTTGTATATGCCCACACCGTATGTCTACAATGTTATACAAGTGCACTATAATCCGCAATTCAATATAACCACACTGATCAATGATATTTCACTGTTCTTTTTAAACGGACAAGTGCCCCAGGGTCTACTTGCAGTGCATCCAATCGAATTGAATCGAAATGCAGTGGCCAGTGGCAGCATATGCACGGTAACCGGATGGGGTGTCACTCGTAGTGTAAGTACGTTATTTTATGTTTTGCAAATTGTTAGTAAACCAAAAGATTTTCATGAAAGATCAATAGATTAATAGAGATTGTGATGAATTTTGTGCCGCTGCAGACTCTGCTGTTTACGAGCATAAAATATAGCTTCCAAGGCTAGGATATTCTGCATCAGGTCCAAATTTTTAGCTAGATATATTCTTAATCGAACCAAATTAAAACGTTACCGAGCTGTGTGTGCCAGCTGATAAACCGAATCGCATAACGAACCTAAGTCAGTCATAAAATTGTGAACTAAACTGAAAACCACTACAGAAAACCCTAGGTAGTAGTAGTAGTAATAGTATTATTTATTATTTTGTAATTTGTGCTAACAAGGAAAGTGCACCTAGTGACTTTATGAATATCTTTAAAATAAGTAAATAATTATATGCTTCTGAGCATGGCATTTAAAGCCGTCAGCCCATATTTCCCCATGAGTAGTCCACAATACTCCATTTCCTGTTACTAAACTTGACTTCCCCGGTCGTCCCGAGATATGAAATCGTTCACCGGTAATGGTGCGTTAGCGGATCACTCGTAGCAAATAAATTTACATTAATTGACATTGACAATAATTTGAAAATTAGCATTAGCATTTATGCATTAATTAACATTAAACATTGAATTCATTTATTAACATTTTACGATACATTATAATATTCTCTACAAATAAACTTAAGGTCACCCTTTCCTTTTTCTCCATTTAGGACTCCAACTAAATCTGCATCACTCATAATTTTAACTCCAAAAAATCTTTGTCTAAACTCCCCAAGCACTGGACATCTTCCTAACGTATGTTTTATTTCCTCCTCCTCTTGTTTGTTGCACAGACTACTGCATCTTTTATCGAGTCCGACTACATTCTTTCGATTTGCATTTAGCCATAACATATCTGCTCTTGCCTTGATGATCCATGTTATCTGCTATCCGGCTGCAACGTGATGATTAAGTTCTTTATAGAATCTTGACTGGCTCATTTTTGCACTTGCATAGTATTTCTGAATAGTTTGCAGTTTAAGTTTCATAAATAGGTCGTCAAGCTTGTTGCACCATTCGATATACACTGCCCGACAACCGATTAGCACACTCTCTAGCCCATCAGTTTAGAGGCAAATAACTCAGAACTCTGAATAAGTTTTAATGCGTTAAGTTTTTTCTTTTATTCTTCATCATTTTTACTCATTCTGAGAATAACTGTGAGTTCTGAAAGTGTACCGTTATTTTGTTTTGCTGTTTTCTTTGAAGTGCGACAAAAATGTATGCATATTTTTTGCGACAGTCGATTAGCACATTTTTGCTTTAGTGTCAATTTTTGCGTGTAAGTTGTCGTCTTTGGCTGATTAAAATTATTATTTGTTTATTGTGACCAATTATCAATTTAAAAAATAATAATGGGAAAAGCAAAATCGTTGAATGAGTCTGAAAAATCCAAAATAAAGGTTTACAGGGAGTGCGGTCACTCGATTCTTCAAATATCAAAAAATATTAAACGCAGCCGTAAAGTTATTACCTCATATTTAAGCAATGAGGATACCTAGGGGAAAAACATGAAAGGTCGGCCCTCATCAGTAATAACAGCAGCTGACAAGCGAATTATATTAAGGTCACGACTCAGCCGCCAAAATAAAAGAAAAAACTGGTGTTAAAGCATGCGTTCGGACTGTACAAAGAGTAATGTCGAATGCTGAACATATAAAGCGTCTGAAACTAAAAAAAAAACCACCACTAAACCAACTTCGAAAGATGCAACGGCTCGATTTCTGTCGATCGAATATGTCCTGGACCAAGGAGTGGGAGCGTGTAGTCTTTTCAGACGAAAAATAGTTCAATTTGGAGGGTCCTGATGGATATGCCTACTACTTTCATGATCTCAGAAAGGAAGAGCATACTTTAGATCGATTGCACAGCCGTGCCGGTGGTGTCATGGTGGCACCATAGAACTGCAATTTCTAACCAGCCGTATGAATGCCATTGCGTACAATGGTGTACTGAAAACGGCTTTCCCTGCAATCAAGGATATTTTTGGATTCTTGGAATGGAAGTTCCAGCAGGATAACGCACCTATCTACACAGCCAGGATCGTAAAGTCCTGGATTGTGGGTCAAAACGTGGAATTGCTAACTTGGCCGCCATACTTGCCCGATCTGAACATTATAGAAAATGTTTGGGGATGGTTAGCACGCAAGGTGTACGAGTCAGGCAGGCAATATTCAACTGAAGCTGAACTCATTGTAGGAATAAAAGAGTCCTGGGAGGCTATTTCACTCAATTATATTAAAAAATTATATGACTCCTTACCAAAGCGGATGTACGAAGTCATACTTAACCGTGGAGGCTCAACACATTATTAATTATTTTACAAATATAATCGAAAATATTGAAATTAATGTTAAAAAATAATTTGAATGAAATTTGAATCCATTTTCTTTTGTTATTTAAAGTTTTCAAGCGACTGTGCTAATCAAATGTCGCAAAAATAAAAGTTAATTATACTCTGTACCGAAGGTACATAGAGTATATTAAGTTTGTGCAAAAGTATGTAACAGGGAGAAGGAATCGTTTCCGACCCTATAAAGTATATATATTCTTGATCAGCCTCTTGATAGCCATGTCCGTCTGTCCGTCTTTCTGTCTGTCTGTCTGTCCGTCTGTCTGTCTGTCCGTCCGTATGAACGAAGAGATCTCAGAGATGGTAAGAGATAGAGGTTTGACATGTATGGGACATATATATCTTATACTTGCAGGCAGATCAAGTTTATTTTCAATTTTTGCCACGCCCCCTCCCGCCCCCGCAATTTGGAAAAAACTTCATATCTCCTACAATTTTGGAGATAGATCGTTCGTTCTAGAGATACCTTGTAAACAAAATTATTTATCGATTTGCTGAAGGAATGATCAAGATCGGATGAACGATACTCAAGTTATGGGCAAAAAACGGCCAGTTAACACCACCCACCCCCCCACCAACAACCACAGCAACATACCCTAACCGTTCAGCACAGGCAATCTTAGTGAGAGAGAGAGAAGAGAGAGAGAGAAGACTAGAGAGAGACACCGCGTTGTGCGCGGAGGTGATAACTGGCCGTTTGACTCCTGAGCAAATGCGAGGCTGTAAGTGTCCAGAGTATGTTATAGTCGGGCTTGACCGACTTTCTTTCGTTCTTTTATGTTAAGTTTGTTTAAATTCATTTAAAATGTTATTAATAAAGTTAATAAACTATCTATCATTTATTCTTGTGTATAATTTTATATTCTTTTAATGGCAAAAAAAATTCATCTTAAAAGCTTTATTCGTTTTCCTGATATTAAGCTCCTAAGACTCGGACCATAGGGTGTGCTAATCGGTTGTCGGGCAGTGTACGAGTCAGATTTATTGCACAAATTTATCTCACAGGCATGTAATTTATCATTGAGCTCTTTGCTCCAATCTATAGTTTTTTCTAAAAGTTTCCTTGACAGAACATGCGGTAACCGTTGACTTCCATAATCAAACAATGTTCGTGTTATATAGTTTAAGTGCAAGTTAAAGGTATAAAAGTGCCCATCCTCTAATCCCGTTTCTATTGCAATGACGTAATTCGGTGTTTGCGTTGGTAATTGAAGAACTCTCTTTACGAAGTATCTATGGAGACTATCAACTTCCTCGAAGCAGGAGTAACCCCATACCTGCGCTCCATATGTTTGTACCGATCTACATGCTGCTCGGAATAGAATCCACTTGTCGGTAAGGGATATGTTTGATCGCCCAGTAAAAGAGCTCCTTTTTGCTTCACCATTTCGACTTATGACATGCTTTTTAAGGGACATTCCTGGTGTCAAAGTAACACCTAAGTATTTATACTGGCAAGTCACGTCCAACTCTGTGCCTCTATATAGCCAGGATTCATTTGCTGCCTGCGCCTTCCACTTTTTTTAAAAATCATAATTTGAGACTTCACAATAACATTCCAGTCTTGATATCATCTTTTGAAGTGTGGTGACATTATCCGCGTATAGAAGAATCCATATATTAAGCTCATCTATCCACAGGCCACCTTCAAGGTCCACGAGTAAGTCGTTTAAATATAGCGCGAATAACAGGGGTGATAGAAGGCATCCCTGTTTAACTCCGCTGCTCGTACTAAAGGACCACACCGCTGCCACGGTATCTTTGTATACAACCTCGATAAAGTTTACAATTTTTGTGGACACACCTAGTTGGTGCAGCTTGTAGATCAAAAGATCTCTCGGTACTTTATCAAATGCATAAACTTTTTTGTTTTCTGCCCATTTAAGCTTCACTATTGCATTTAGGTTGTATATATTGTCAGTTGTAGAGTAGTTTTGTCGAAATCCGGCCTGAAACTCGTTTATTTTGTTGTTTAACTTGGTCCATTCCGTCAGCCTTTCGTTTATTATACCCATAAGAATTTTCGCACAGCAGTTCATAAAGGATATACCTCAATAATTTTTCGGGTTATTTAAGTCACCTTTCTTATGAATGGGAAATACTATGCTTCGCTTGAAAGAGTCATCACAATTTGTATTTGTAAGTAAGTTGTTATACACTTTAACGAGCTCTTGCAAGAATTCGTCAGAGGCATTTAAGTAGAATTCGTATGGTATTCGATCCTCTCCTGGCGCTTTATTATTTTTTGTCCTTTAGTACACATGTCTTCGGACTGCATTTCTTCTTTGGAAGTTGCTAATTGATTTGTTTGAGTGTCTGATATTCTTTACATGGGTTTCGCGGGATCTAACCGTAATTTGCCAATAGTTAATGTAGGGCAATTTTAGGTTCGAGGTTTTTGGTAGATGGTTTTGGTTCGAGCGTTGGTTTGGTTTGGTTCAATTTATGTAATTAAATAAAAATAAAAATAAAATTCCGAATTTAAGCCCCGTACTCAGAACGACAGAAAATTCCTTTCGTCACAGTATTGGGGTAACGACATAGCTCCAACGTCATATCTCCGACAGAATTAAAGCGTCATATCTCCGCGCGGAGGTATATCGTTTTTAAACAACATATCTCCTATCTATCTTTAAGAACAGTACTTTTCGATCATATCAAAGACATTCACATCAAAAGTATAGGTTCTCCATGAAACGCGCCTAAGAAGGGTCAAAATATACATTTTAAGTAACTTTATGGTCAAATTATCCAAAATCCAGACGTGTTGAACCATTTCCCAAAACAGATTCGTGTTCTGCATACGAAAATCAACTAGAATCACCACCACCCGTTCTATAAATTGAGCTTTGTTAATTATTTTTTTTTCACTCTTGGTTCGGCTCTCAGTTTAAAACAAGTAAGAAAGTCGGTAAAGCCACACTATAATATAGTCTGTGCTACTTTTTTTTATGCAATTGGTGCCTGTCAGTCTCATAATAAACTGAGTCGCAATCAACTCGCTTCAAATTGTGAACAACAACAAAGTCAATGTGAATCGGAGCACGGCGCCTCCAAAACGCGCATACAGAAGGCGCCACAGCTGCATTTTGGGCGATCGAGAATCGCTGATAGCGGTTTTTCTTTTACGTGTTGTTGTTGGGCTGCTCCCAAACTCAAATTTCATGCCCACCGCTGATCTAGAAAGATATATCAATGATATTTTAGCGTCGACTTAAGTCGAAGTTGAAGAGGATTTTCCAAATATGAAGAATTTGCGAGTATTTTTTTGTGTATTAAGGCCCAATTTCTCAAAAGTTGCGGTTAGGTACCGGACGGTCAAATTTGCCGGCCGGAATTACCAGAGGTTAAGTCTTTTGGTTTTCTCAACGAGACTTACCGGCAGGTTCACCTGATAACGATTAATTGCTATCGCTGCAAAAGTGTGACCTGAAACTGTCGACGAAACAGCTGTGATTGATTTGGCTTTTTTTAATGGTAAAATAGTTAAATGAAATTGCTTGTGATGATGAATCAATGTGAAACACCGAAAAGACCAAGAGCGAAGAACTTTTCTGCGGCTGAGGAACATTCGCTTGTAGACTGTTTGAGTCAAACAAATGCATTTTGAAGAACAAAAAGAGGAATGCGTAGACCTGGGAGCAGAAGGCCTGGGTCATGCCGGAGTTCATGGCCCTTGGAAAGACTTACGGGATTAGTACGAGAATTTAAAAAAACGATCGCGAAAATAATTCGCAATTAAGAAGCGGGAGTCTTCTGCAACTGTGGCGGCATTCCCAGCACCGCTGGAGTCTTGTCTATTTCCAAAAAATTCGTGGCATGATCCGAAGCTCAGCCACAGCATTGGAAAATGTGGTTGATAATGATGGTACGTTTTTATTTATGATATGTAAGCTTTAAAAATATTTAATTGATTTCAAAAATTTTAGCAAAAATCAATCAGTCAGTGTCTGTTTGTGATGGCCAGTAATGCAATAGCGTGGAAATGTTGATTAACTGCACGGTTTGCCGAAGGAAGTCTGCCTCAACAGAAGTCGCCCGCAATGAAGTTAAGGTTTTACCTGTTACTTAGCGAAGATATTTGATCTCTAATCCTAGCAAGAATTATTTGACATGCTGAGTTTGTTAACCTGAATCGTTAAACAAATTTGGCATCATCCAGATCAGTAAAAATAATAAATACTCTCTCTATAATCTCTCGCATTACTCCGTCTTGGGTTATGTGGGTATAGCCATTACCATGTTGGCCATTGTGGTAATACCGTTCCTGGTGCTGGCCGTGCGTGTGGCTAATATTTTCATTATGGTGCACACGTATCAGCGGTTAGATCACAATCGGTATACCACATCACATGAGGCAATTGGCGGTGGCCAGGTGGGTCCTTCGATTTTGCAGACGGCGGGCAGTGATTTTGCCTGCTTTGCCGTTGGTGTCATTTCGGATATGCCGGCGTGGCGGTCAAAACATTTGCCATGAATGCGGCGGCTGCTATTCTGCTGAACAGAAAGTTCCACATCGCCGCGCCTGCGTCTTCTTGTCTTACCGCCTGAATCTTCCATTTCCATTGCATGGATGTAAGAAAGTTGTTTATTTATAAACATTTTGTTTTGCCAATTGACAAAGTAAACAATACAAATTTTGGCCACAGCTGTTTGTCGATCGATAAAAATATCGATAATTCTATCGCAACTTGCCGGCAGGATAAAATTTGACCCCATCTTGAGGCAGCGGTTAACTTTGCCGCTCGCACGCAAATTCGTCTAACCTGCCGGTAAGTTTGACTAACCGGACATTGAGAAATTGGGCCTAAACCAATTAATTGGTTTTCTATATAAAGCGGGGAAAAACGTAAGCCGAATCAAGTTATCAGATATGGTGCATTGCACCCTAACACCGCCATTTCACAGGAATCCACTTGCTAAATGTATCAATAAAAATGGGTATCACCTTACCGGCTAATAAATAACCCGCTTCTCTTTTTCTTTACAGGGTTCCGAGCAGGTATCCCCCCTTCTAATGGGTGCCCAAGTTCCCATTGTTAGCAACGCGGTATGTAACCGGGCCTATGTCAATCTGGGTGAAATGATCAGTAGCGGCATGATGTGCGCCAGCAATATGCAAATGGGCAGTGCCGATGCCTGTCAGGGTGACTCCGGTGGACCGTTGGTGTGTCAAAATGGCACCCTAGCGGGCATTGTATCCTGGGGCAATGGCTGTGCCCAGCAGGGTTATCCGGGCATCTATACAAATGTCTCCGATTATGTAAATTATATACGTAATGCCAATTCCACTTTTAACTATGAATATTATGTGTCAGCTGGCGCTAAAGTTGCAAAGACTTTGAGTTATCTGGAGCTGTTGCTGTTGGCCACTGGTTTTGTGGCTCTGCTTCTTTGAACTGTATGTTAATAAAATCCAATTTGTTGGGACTTTTTTGTTGTATTTTCGGGTATGATTCTCGGTAATGCTGTTTCCAGCGGTTTTTTGCCATATTTAGATAAGATTAACCCAAATACGAAATACGTATAATTGTGTAAAGGCTTTTGGGGGACAAACCACTTGGTGTAGGCTTATTGCGGCTTGGATTGTTTGTTAACCTTATAAAATATGATCGTGTCTTTGACTAAAGTCCTGGTGCTAACCACGCTTGTTTGCTTCAGTGTTTGTTCTACTGAAAGTAAGTCTTGATCTTGAACATTTGAGTTTGAGTCTTTAGCTTATTCGCTAAGTGCTTAAGTAAAAATTTGAAAATGAAATCTGGTAATTGAAATTAATCTATTGGGGTATACGAAAAATATAGCTTACAGCTAAAAGTTTATGTGAAATTTTAACATTTCATGGAAAATAAAAGCAAACAAAATTTATAGAAAACGCTTAATTGTTGTGTAGTCTTTAATATTTATACCCTTTCAAGTGAAAAGAACATATTTTCGATTATAGAATTTTTTTTATTTATAAATATGATTGTTCCTTGGGCCATATATCATGTGAGCACATGTCGTACAACTCTTATCTGATGATTGCAATGATGTTGCATTAGCTAGCACCATAAACTGTTATGGCCTGACCAGCTAACTACTTTGAGTTTGTCCAGGTCCGATTAATCACTATCATTAAAAAGTTTACATTGAAAATGAAAATAATACTTAAATTTCTATAACGATTCTAAATGAATTGAAGCACTTAAGTATTTTTTCGGAAAATCTTGTCATTCTACAAAAGAAAGAATGCAAAAGCACTCGTGTATTTGAGGATCATTGTACACTGCGCGTCATCAGATTAGCGCCCCTTTTCACATTCTTCGTGAATTATCAATATTATCTAAGTCCATTGAGCTATAGTCTAACAATTTTTATCCATTCAACACTCATAAATTCTTCTTAAAATAAAACAAAAATGGTTACTGTAATATTTTAGAAAACATTTTAATTAAATTTTTAAATAAAAGTATAACAAAAAAAGTGACGAAAATTTGGTCATCAGGATGGCGCCACTTGCGATTATTTCAATAGATATAGTTTTTTGAACACCGAATGTGTTTTTTTATACTTATATTTTACACTTAAATACTTTTAAGCAAAATCAGTAATGAGTGGTCCCGCCTTTGTTGACAATTACTTCGTAAATTCGATTGGGAAGTGAATTGTAAAGTTGTTCTAGGTAGTTTAAGGAAATGGTGGACCAAGCTTGTTTAATGCCTTCGATTAACTCTGTTTTTGTACACTTTTCTAGCCAACCATCCCCACACGTTTTCGATGATATTTAGATCAGACGAGTAAGGTGGCCACTCGAGGACATCAACTTTTTGGCTTTGAATCCACATTTTATCGGACCTGGCAGTGTGAATTGGAGCATTATCGTACTGGAAATGCCATTTCAAATTTTCGAATAAGTTTTGGAAATGGGAAAATGCTGTTTTTAAAACACTGTTGTAGTTAACTGCATTCATACGCGATGTTAAAAACTGTAACTCGCAGGTGCCATAGCAGGATGTAGCTCCCCACACCATCACACCGCCCACCCGGCTGTGCAGGCGGTCTAAATTATGCTCCTCTTGACGTATGTCATGAAAATAATAATTATACCCATCGGGACCCTCCATATTATATTTCTTTTCATCCGAAAAGACAACATAATGCCACTCAGAAGACCACGACATATGCTTTCGAGCAAAATTTAACCGCATATGTTTTCTTAGGTTATTGAGTGGTGGTTTTTTTTTAGTTTTTGTCGCTTTAGGTGTGCAGCTTTACTAATTACTCTTTGCAACGTTGATAGTTTCAGTTTTTTCCTTGATTTGGGAAGACTAGTCGTACAAATTAGATGCTTCTCTCAGTATTGCTCTCATGTCTGCTTGCGAAAACACTCGATTGTTAGCGCCCTTAAAGTTTTTTCCATAGGATTTCTTGTTTCGCAGAAAATTGGAAAGCGTTTTTCTGTGTCTGCCAGTTTTTTCAGCAATTTTATGCAAAGTTAGTCCAGAATCGAAGTATGCTTCAATTTTTGATTTTTCTTCCAAAGATAAAACTGTTCCTCTTCCCATATTGACCGTCAATTTAAAGATTTTTATTTGCTTAAGCTTAACAAAAAAATTGCTGACCGTAACTCCTAAATTAAACGAGATAACTAACAAATAAGGTGAGATCTTTTGCATAGAAAACAAATGAAAATAGCAAAGAATATATAACGGTTCGCTAATCGGGGCGCTAATCGGATGACGCGCAGTGTATATGCGACACGGAAGCCCTCGAAAGCACATCCACATGTCATCATAAAAACTCAAGAAATTTACTTTTCATAATTTTTAAGATTTATTTTTCTCATTATCCGTCAGAAATTTACTAGCCTATCAACTACACTAAGAAAAAACTAGAACGAATAATTTGAGTACGAACGCACTTGAAAAAAAAATTAGTCGCTCTTGAATTTTCAAGAATTTCGCTCTTGGAATCGAGATAAATTCGATCTAAACGTTCTCAATTTGGTTTTTTATAGGCAAGGGGGGTGAGGGCAACTTAACTTTGAGAGAGTAGCGTTGGAGTCGCTCTCGCAGAGAGTAAGGGCGCATGCGCAGTTGGTCGTTGAGAGAATGAGAGCGCAGACTGAGAGCGCATGCGCAGTTTGTTGTTGTGCGATGCGTACGAAAGCGTTTATTTATAAGTGTGATTTCGTCGCGTCTTCTGGCTTAAGGAAGTTAGCTGACCTCGTTAAGCTGCCCGTCGCCTGTGTGTGTTTCAGTCTTTCGAGGTACCGTGTTCAAGTCCCAGAAGAGTAAAAAAAAAAAAAATCTCTGTGGTTATCTCAAAATCAATCACTGTTTAAA
This sequence comes from Lordiphosa magnipectinata, assembly GCA_037044535.1. Classification (NCBI taxonomy): domain Eukaryota; kingdom Metazoa; phylum Arthropoda; class Insecta; order Diptera; family Drosophilidae; genus Lordiphosa; species Lordiphosa magnipectinata. The sequence goes on along the minus strand of JBAMBO010001763.1, from coordinate 17,450 downwards.
ACAAAGTTTGGTGGGTGGTGGTGGTTGGGGTGTTGGTGTGGTTGATTTGATGATGGTGCGTGGGACCGGGGGAGGGGGACGTGTCTCTCCCACCCCCCACCCCAAATATTATTTTAAATTTTTTTATTTTGAGAATTATTCGTTCTTGGATCAAGTACTGAAACTCTTGAATCAATAATTATTCATACTTGCATCAAGAGCTGAAACTCTTGAATCAGGAATGTCGGGATCAAAAATTCACTCTTGAATCAAGAATTTCGCTCTTGGATCAAGAACTTTCACTCTCACCGTACTTTTGAGAACGAATGCTCTTGATTCAAGAGCGAAATTCTCTATTTTTTCTCTGAGTGTAACCTACATTCACATACTACAATGCCCATTGTATTTGCCCGGTGCCTTTACTGCGTGGTTGTCCTAGTACCTAGTACAAAGTTAGTTGTATTATAGCCGCACACCTGCGTTTTCGACGTGTGCAGATGCCGTGACACGGTTTGGATCGCCTGACGACAATAAATGTCAATTCTGCGCCTGTACCCACTGCGCAAGCCCAGTGGCCCGATGGCCGCCCAGGGGGCGAATACTCGCTATTCATTCGAAAAAAGGGTGAGATCGCAAATGACATCCCGCTCTTCCAACGCCAAAATTAAAGAAATTTTCCTTCATGCGAAAACATTTCCAAACGAATCTTTCGTTTTTGCTTTTCTGCCATGGTTAAGGCCCAATTTCTCAAATGTTGCGGTTAGGTACCGGCTGGTCAAATTTGCCGGCCGGAATTACCAGAGGTTAAGTCGTTTGGTTTTCTCATCGAGACTTACCGGCAGGTTGACCCGACGACGATTAATTGCTATCGCTACAAAAGTGTGACCTGACACTGTCGACGAAACAGCTGTTTTTTTTTTGGGTTTTTTTAATGCTATTGTTGTCGCTTGTAATTATTTGGCAAAATAGTTAAATAAAATTGCTTGCGATGATGAATCAATGTGAAACACCGAAAAGACCAAGAGCGAAAAACTTTTCTGCGGCTGAGGAACATTCGCTTGTATACTTTTTGAGTCAAACAAATGCATTTTGAAGAACAAAAAGAGGGATGCGGAGACCTGGAAGCAGAAGGCCTGGGCTTGGAGATCAGCTTGCCGCCATGCGAGAGTCCTTGGAAAGACTTACGGGACTAGTACGAGAATTTAAAAAAACGATCGCGAAAATAATTCGCAATCAAGAAGCTGGAGAATTCTCGAACTGTGGCGGCATTCCCATCACCGCTGTTTGTCTGTTTCCAAAAAATTCGTAGCATGATCCCAAGCTCAGCCAAAGGATTGGAAAATGTGTTTGATAATGATTGTACGTTTTTATTTATGATATGTAAGCTTTACAAATATTTAATTGACTTCTAAAATTTTAGCAAAAATCTTGATTAACTGCACGGTTTGCCGAAGGAAGTCTGCCTCAACAGAAGTCGCCGCCTGTGTCCATTTCCATTGCGTGGATGTAAGAAATTTGTTTATTTTGTTTTGGCAATTGACAAAGTAAACAATACAAATTTTGGACACAGCTGTTTGTCGATCGATTAAAATATCGATAATTCTATCGCTACTTGCCGGCAGGTTAAAATTTGACCCCATCATGAGGCAGCGGTTAACTTTGCCGCTCGGTTCTCGCCAAAGAAAGCATGAGACACGCAAATTCGGCTAACCTGTCGGTAAGTTTGACTAACCGGACATTGAGAAATTGGGCCTAAAAGCACTCCATCTGATCGATGCAGGTAGAAGCAGAGTAACTTAACATGGTGTATTCTCAATGCTGCATCAGCTGCTAAAAGCACAATAAGGCCCACAGCCAATTTACATAGTCTCCACAAATGTGCTGTTAAGCGTAACATTGACTGTTAAGGGTGAAATTCCAATTCTTATCTCCGTACTTGCAAAAACTTAAAGTGGCGAAATTGTAACCTCTGCTTCTTCTTTCCTTAATTTTTGTCTTAAACTTCTCGTTGCTTCGGATGTCCGTATGGGGCTTAAGAGTGTAGCTGGCTTGAGACTCGCCCGTGGCTGACGTAAAGCTCGCTGGAACTCGTACAGCCGCAAACTTAATAAGTTTTTAGAGCTTGCCCGTTCTGACTCAATGTGCTTGCGATCATTTCGTGTGGGTCAAACCAAAGTGGCGAGCACAAACAAACCGTGTATATGCGTGAGTGTGATCGAAAATTAAGTGCTAGTTGCGGGTCCCTGAATTCACACAATTGCTGTCCACTCTTCTTGGGGGCACCCTGATGTAGAGCAAGAGATATCGTTTGACTCTGAAGTGTAGGTAAGTATTCAGTTTTCAACCATGGTTACATCCCTTCATTATTGATGAAACAGCGACAAACAACGCGTTACTGCTTTTGGTCCATACCCAGCAAGCCAAGTTCGTAGCGCTGCCAATTATGTGTCTGAAAAGAGCCGAGCTTTACAGCCATGCTTCCATTTTCGCTTTCGCAAAACTTTTGCGATTTCAAACCGGTTTTTGTACCAAATTTGGACTCAAAATCGTAAAATTTTGGCGAAAGCGAAAATGGGAGCATGGCTGTAAGAGCGTTTTTAGAGTAAACACATAAATTTGAGAGATTTCAGAGCACACTCACTGCTCTCTAAGCACGGGCTCATAAAAAGCACTGATGTCTGAGCATTTTCGGATCTGCACTCCAATATTCGTCTGAAAAGAGCCTGTCAGAAGGCTATTCAGTAGCCATTCAAGTACCTAGAAATGTAACTTTTATGTGTATGTTTTATATGCTTCGTTGGGAGGGTAAAAGCAATTATATCTGTATGAGAGAAGTCTTATATTAGACTCAGAAATCTTCCACCTTAAGTGCGACCATTTTCATAGAAAAAAACTATCATTACCGACTCTTTTTTGTGTACATTATGACGGTGAATGCTCATAAAAAAGTGTCGGAAAAGTGTCAGCAAGCGCACATATTGCTTGCTGGGTAAGTTATGTTGGTTCATAAATCATAAAGTCACATAGTGATATGCTTCGGCACTACGCAATTCACTGGGCAATTCAAGCAAATTGGCCTCTGTGTTGACTGAGGGGAGAGAATACAACTCGCCTTTGGAATTCCCAGCCGGTTTAAGCAATGCTGGCATGAAATGGCCTCTGTCGATTTGCAGAAGACAGGCAAAAGCTGCTGATGATTGAATCGGGAGATTCATGAAACAGCTGTACAGTCGACCAGCCTCCTTTGTGCTGTGTGTGTGTATCTGGTTTTACAAAGTTTTGAGCAAACATAACTTATAAGCTGACTTAACTAAGCTAACTTATTAAGCTGACTTTCAAAGAGGTCACTCAAGCAGTCACATTATCTCAGGAACTTCAATTTTCGTCGTCGTCAATAGCTCTTGCTTTTCCACAAACCGAGGGAACTCATTTGTCTTGGCTTGGCCATAAGAAAAAGTGTTTAATCAACACACCAAATTGTATAGTTTTTTCATATTACTCATAAAGTTGTCTACAAAATATTACCACAAATCTTAAAACAGTTCGTTCTAATGCTTTGGAACTAGTTCCACTTATTGACCCAAGTTGTAGTACCTCTATTCATATCAACTATGATGTTTTTTTTTTTGTGATTTTCGTTTATGCCACTTTTTGATTTATTTGTGATAAGATAATCCAAAGTCCTATTTATGGGTTGAAGTATTTTGGGAAACAACACACAGTAGCAGGTTGTGTAAGCTCAAAGCAGTTGCTAAATTGAGGAAACACGGTCCATAAATATTGAGCTAACGGGAGTAGTGCGAGTTTCGTGTAATCGAAAAAATATGATTGTGTCTTTGTCTAAAGTTTTGGTGGTATTCACGCTACTTATCTACAATGTTTCTTCTACAGAAAGTGAGTCATGATCTTTAAAAGGGCATCACTTTTTGAATGCTGATAGTGGGATAGATTTATTGGCCGGGCATAACTTCCGATTGCAAATTGTGGGCGGCATTATGTCGCTCTTTCCATTCTAATTTATGTCAATATCACAGCGGAAGAAAGTTCCAATTCTACTAAACCTGAGCCTAGGATAATCGGTGGCTTACCAATCAACATCGATTACGCCCCATATACCGTATCCGTGCGTCTAAAGGTATATGAGAAGGAATCCTATGGTTCGGGACACGTATGCGGTGGAGTGGTCATCTCTCAGCGTCTAGTGGCCACAACCGCCTACTGTTGCCTTAAGTAAGTTCACTCCACTTAATTCTAGAACCTCATCTTAACTTGAACTTTTTCAGCTCGGTTACTTCAAAATTTCACACTGCTGACGAATTCCTGCTGGTAATGGGCAGCACTTTTCTGGATAGAAAATATGATAACACACAGGAGTATTATGTGCAGCAATTGCTTGTACATGAGCAGTTCGATTCAAAGGATCTAAACAATGATATTGCCTTAATGTTTATCAACGGCTACATCCCTTGGAGTTCAGTAGCGATAAAGGCTCTGCCCTTAAACAGTGTTCAACTGCCCGGAGGAACCGATTGTGTTGTCAGCGGTTGGGGAGCACTGGAACAGGTGAGTTTTTTTTTGAGGAAGCTATTTCAATATTCTATTATTTGGAATGTCTTACAGGGTGGCGCTCTTAGCAATCTTTTACAACAAGTTGAATTGCCTTTGATAGGCTTTGTAGACTGCATGGTAATCTATAAGGATCTTCATCTCTCACAAGTTTGTGCCGGCTCAATGTCAGGCGGTACTGGTACCTGCCTAGGTGATACCGGAGCTCCACTTGAATGCAATGGTCGTCTGGCGGGTCTGGTGTCCTATGCTAGGGGCTGTGCTATAGCTGGCTATCCGGGAGTCTATACGAGCATTGCCTACCATCAAAGTTGGATTGTAAAGCAGAATAGCAGCCTGGATTATTCTGTGTACGGCAATAGGGGACTTGCATTGGGCGGAACTTGTGGCATATACTCAACACTTTTGGCGGTACTTGTTGGCTTCGTTTTAATGTGAACAAATAAAGAAGATAATTACAAGTGGGTCTTAATGAAGCTAACATTGTGATTCTTCTACACAGAGAATAAAAAATGCAAAAGCTACACGAAAATGTACGATTTTCAACCCATAACGTTTCGTGTAGCTTTTCTACACGTCGCTTGTAGCTATTTCGTTTCTTTCTTTTCTGCACGCCACGTGTTGAAATGATAAAGCTAAACGCGACGTGCAGAAAAGCTACACGTAACGTGTTGAAATGAAAAAGCTACACGCGACGTGTTGAAAAGCTACATGAAACGTTTTGGGTTGAAAATCCTTAATTTTCGTGTAGCTTTTTTATACCCGTTACTCGTAGAGTAAAAGGGTATACTAAAGTCGTGCAAATGTATGTAACAGGCAGAAGGAATCATTTCCGACCATATAAAGTATATATATTCTTGATCAGCATCAACAGCCGAGTCGATATAGCCATGTCCGTCTGTCCGTCTGTCTGTAGGAACACCTAGATCTCAGAGACTAGAAGAGCTAGAGCAACCAAATTTGATATGTAGACTTCTATTGTCTGCACGCAGATCAAGTTTATTTCCAATTTTTGCCACGCCCCCTCACGCCCCCGCAATTTGGAAAAAACGTTATATCTCCTACAGTTTTGATGATAGATGGTTCGTACTTTCTAGAGATATCTAGTACTCAAAATTATTTATCGATTTGCTGAAGGAATGATAAAGATCGGATGAACGATACTCAAGTTATGAGCAAAAAACGGTCAGTTAACACCCACCACCCAACCCACCCATAACCTAAGCATTGCGTTCAGCAGCAATCTTAGTGAGAGAGAGAGAGAGAGAGACTTAGAGAGACTTAGAGAGCGCACTGCGTTGTGCGTTGTGTGTTAACTGGCCGTTTGACTCGTGAGTCACGAGTCGTGACCAAATTCGAGCTGCGACATTAAGGGTGCAGAGTATGTAATAGGCTTGACCGACTTTCTTTCTTGTTTTTATTAGGAAAGGTGATACGTTTTCAAAAGTTTTGTTGTCTGATCTGTTTATCGTGATGAATTTGGAGTCATTTATGTTGGATTTAGTAATTGACAAATGTCTATTAATATCTGGCGGATAATAAATAGCCGAGTTAAGAAATGTTGCATACTTTTCGGCTGACCCACCTCAGGCATACAGGAAGGCTATTAAACATTTGTTTCCATGAGTAACGGGTATATCGAAGTCGGTTAGAGCCGACTTCAACTTACGCTCTCGTTTTCTCTGTATAGGGGCAGGACCAGAACCAAGTAATATACATAAGAACCACTCGACTTTCAATATATATTTTAAACAAAAAAGAAGCTCAATCTTAGACGAACTTCTGTGGAGAAAGCAGCCGACCATCCAAAAGTTAAACTTTTGGAAAACATGTGGACTAATAGCAAAGTAAGCCAATGTTGGGCTCATCAATTGGCTATACGGACTACCTACTCTTTGCTTGTGTGAAGCTTTATACCTTAGTTCGTTGAATACATTGGGCAACAGCCTGTATTAAGATTGGAAACAATCAAGGAATAAATTCAACTAGGAAGAAATTCGGTCCAGTTGCATTCAAGTTTGGACCTAAGTTGGATCCAAGTTTAGACCCAAGTTGAATCCCAGTTTAGACCCAAGTTTAGACCCAAGTTGAATCCAACTTTGGATCCAAGTTTAGACCCAAGTTGAATCCAAGTCCGAGTGTAATTTTCGCTGTACCTGCCAAAGTTTGTAAATAACTGACTACTTTTGAATGTGTAGCCAGACGAACTGTGTGAAGTGCTAACCAACGCCGCTGTGGCACCTCACGAACTAAGTAAAGTATAAGCCAATGCCGCTGTTTCGCCACTCAAACTGTGTGAAGTTCCATCCCAAAGCCACAGTGGCGCCACACCAACTGTATGAAAAACTAGCCCTTGCCGCCGTGGACCTACCTAGCTTAAGTCTGTGTGTGTGTACACAGAGTATATGAAGTTTGTGCAAAATTATGTAACAGGGAGAAGGAATCATTTCCGACCCCATTAAGTATATATATTCTTGATCAGCATCAACATTCAAGTCGATATAGCCATGTCCGTCTGTCTGTCCGAATATATGAACGCACAGATCTCAGAGATGGTAAGAGAAAGAGGTTTGACATGTATGGAACATAAACTTCTTATACTTGCCGGCAGATCAAGTTTATTTTCAATTTTTGCCATGCCCTTTCCCGCCCCCGAAAATCGGAAAAAACGCCATATATCCCACAGTTTTGTAGACAGATAGTTCGTACCTTCTAAACATATTTAGTAATCAAGATTATTTATCGATTTGCCAAAGAAATGATCAAGATCGGATGAACGATAGTCGAGTTATAAGGAAAACAAACTTTTATGATGGGTAGCACCGGCCGCAACGGCGTTGGGCACACACTACACACACTTTATGACTTGTTTGCCACTTTGTGTAGCTTCTAACTTAAATTGATCAGATATATACAAACTTTGGGGGGTACAGAGTATGTTATAGTCGGGCTTCACCGACTTTCTTGTTTTATGAACGAAGCCTCGCAATATGCCGAGTTTGGACAGAGATGGATATGGATAGAAATGATAATGCTCGGACTAAACACTTTTAAATTATTTTTATTCTAAGCTCCAAGTTCCGAAAAACTGACTAAAGTGATTTTTTCAACCGAACCTGTTTTCAAACAGAGTGGGTCCTGGCTCGGAAGGTTAACAATTTAGAGTGTTCCACTATAGCTCCGGCTCAATGGACGCAAAAACCAGTACCGAACCGGTTTTTCCGGGGTTTGGTTCAAGACCGATTTGCAGCCTTGCTTACTATATATGTCTAGAAGAGAATCAAGAAAACTTTTTTAAAATGTTGGGTTAAAAAAAATGGCAAATCTGGGTAAATTTTAGGCAACAAGCCCCCAAGAATATGTTTTTATATAAGGTCTTGCGGTATTATTATTGAATTTTCAATTGTTCATAAAATTGGTTATAATAATGCGATTTAAGTCAAATATGCGCCGTTTTGTTCGATGACGAGTTCCCAACGAGATGCCAACTTCATAATGCCCCTCTTATAGAAGCTCGCTTCCCTATTGGCAAAAACTCGGAGAGCCCATTTTCACAGGACTCTCTTGTGGCCAACTTCCGACTACCAAGCTCGTTCGCCATGGACAGAAATAGGTGGTAATCACTTGGTGCGAGATCCGGACTATACGGTGGATGCAAAAGAACCTCCCATCCGAGCTCCCTGAGCTTCTGGCGCGTCACCAAAGATGTGTGTGGCCTGGCGTTGTCCTGATGGAAGACAATTCGGCCTCTGTTGATCAAAGATGGCCTCTTCTGCATGAGTGCTGCATTCAAGCGGTCCAGTTGTTGGCAGTACAGGTCCGAATTGAGCGTTTGGCCATAGGGGAGCAGCTCATAGTGGATGATTCCCTGCCAATCCCACCAAACACACAGAAGAACCTTCCTGGCCGTCAATCCAGGCTTGGCCACCGTCTGGGCAGCTTCACCGCTTTTCGACCACGACCGTTTGCGCTTCACGTTGTCGTAAGTGACCCACTTTTCATCGCCAGTCACCATCCGCTTCAAAAACGGCTCGATTTTGTTGCGATTCAGAAGCGATTCGCATGCATCCATACGGGCAAAAATGTTTCTTAGCGTCAAGTCGTGTGGCACCCATACATCGAGCTTCTTTTTCAATCCAAGCTTCTTCAAATGGTTTATAACGGTTTGATGACTCATGCCCAGCTCTTGGCCGATGCTACGGCTGCTACTATGCCGGTCTCTTTCGATCAATTCAGCGATTTTATCGCAATTTTCGACGACAGGCCTTCCGGACGGTGGCGCATCTTCGATCACCTCTGCACCAGAACGAAAACGTTGAAACCATCGTTGTGCGGTGGAAATGAAAACTGTATCGGGTCCATAAACTGCACAAATTTTATTGGCAGCATGAGATGCATTTTTGCCTTTATCGTAGTAGTACTGTAAAATATGCCGTATTTTCTCTTTATTTTGCTCCATGTTTGCGACGCTATAACTCACGAACGACTAAAAACAAACAACAATAAATCAAACACGTGTTAGCGCGTGAAAAGAGCTTTCCAAAAAGCTCTAGCGTGAACCGATGCGACGAATACAACTAGAACTACGCGCTTGCAAAGACAAGCTTGCGGAAATACCGCAAGACTTTTTTGACAACCTTATATGTAATTTTTCCTATTAAGAGTTCGAAAAATTCTTGTTCTTTTCCTCCATCTTCTGAACTCTGTTTGTAAGCCGTCGATTTGAGTTCTCCCTAGCTTTTTCCGTTGCTTTGCCCTTCTCTACCAACAGTCCTTCAACAAGTTTTATGTGTCTTGCTTGGTGCCCGACTAATACCATAGTTCAACTGGCGAACATTCAATCACATTCTCAAGAAGTGGATGTTTCCTTGTTCCACTGAACAATGTTGTTTATGGTCACACTTAGGCAAACAAGGAACAGCTGATTGAAGTGCTATGTCTGCAATTGTAAGTCAAAGTTCCCTATCCACACGATATAGCTAGTTTTCGGTATTCATACATAAGAAATGTAACAGCAATTGAACATTTAAACAAACGCAAAACTTGCAGCTTGCTTTTGGCCATGGACAACTCATGGGTGTAGTCGGTTTTTAATATAGGGGGTACATACACTTCTCCCACTGTGCTAGTCCGTCGTAATCCGAACGCCATTGACACAGCAGCTGTTCCTATTGGTGACACTTGGAAAGTTCGATTGCATATCGATAGAAAATGTAGCTTTTTAGAGGAAAATAGTTATATGTTGTGACCGTGGTATCCGTCGCGGATGATCTACTAAATGGGCATTTATCTCTTATGAGGAAATACACAGAAGCAATTGGGTCATTTAGATCATCCAGCGGATGACCTCTAGAATGTGCCTGTGAAACAAGGGTATAACTCTGTCCTGCGGCTTCCATTCAAAGATGGAAAGCCACAAATCTAGCCTCAATTTCATGCTTAGTCATCGAATTACCAGTAAATGCATATTTCTACGTTCATGGGGATCAGCTTATCGGTTTATAGAAAAAAAATTGTTGATTTACTGAGAAGTTAATCGTCCCTACTCATGATACTATCGGCGAAATAATCACAGCTGGAATGATAGGTAAGATATCCGGGAAACTATACTAAACTCTATGACTATGTCAATTACACAACCCAACAGTGTTTTTGGTGCAGGCCAATTTCGATCTGATTATGTAAATATGGATTGCACTGAACAAAACTGCATCATTGGTTTTGTTCTATCAGCTCTCATTTATTTATTTCATTTATTTATTTATGTTATTCCCAGCGCAACAAGTACATTGGCTCTTATAAATTAACGAGCTAGTCACAGTTTTTTTTATCCTTAACATTCATTCAATTTTCCTAACTTAAATTATTACAATTATTAAATTTAAACACTAACAGACATAGAATTTAATTATATTAAAAGTATTCGTTTAAATGATTCTATTATAACTATTTGATTATTACTCTAATTCCCTATCTTGCATGATTTCCCTAACCTTCATCTTGAATTAATATACGCTTCCAATTGTTTTGATACCATGAGGTAGATCGTTCCATAGCCGAATAGCATTTATCAACTTCCTCTCAGAGCATAATAGCTTCCATCTCGGTCATATAAAATTGTTTGTGCGCTGCGATGCTGCAGGTCTTAGCATATTGTGAAGATAAGATGGTTCTTTGCTTGTAAAGATCTTATAAAATGAAAGTAAGAGTTCTGAGATTAATCCACGATTTGAGGCCAAGGTCAAAAATCTTCCGAGGAAGGTGTGATATGTGGTCGAATCGTCTACTATTAAATACATATCTAGCTATTGAGTTAAGTGACACATTAAGCTTCTGAAAGTCTCTAAAATCGCAGTGGCCAAAAACTTCTAGGTACGAGAATTTGTTTTGCTATAGTCATTTTAAGATGAACGGGTAAGATATATCGGAAAAACGATTTTGTTGAATTTTTGGTCATAAATATTTGTATATATGAGTTATTTGCGACTGATCACATATCAATGCATCTTTAAAAAACTAAAGACGCTATATAAGTATAGCAGAAAGTGTCTAAATTTGACTCTAAAGTTCGACAATTCTAGTTGTTTGGCAATTTTCTCAAAATAAATCATCCCCTCTTAGCTAGTGGAACAACCTAGGCATATAGACCAACAAATTATGAGATTATGAGATTTCTTTTTGCATTTATATCAGCTTGTTTGGCAGAGCTATTACCTGTTTAAAAGAAAAATACATAGTTCAATTTATGGGAGGAAAACTAGATCGTAAAGAGGCTACTTGATTCAGCATAAATTGTTATATGCTTACTTATAGATGATAAATTCCATGTGGAATTAAGTAGCTTTTTGACAGTTCCCATACATTTTTCTAGTGGGAATCTAGTTTTCCTCCCATAAATTGATATATGTATTTCCGTCTAAAACGGACTGTAACTTTGCCAAATAAACTGATTTACGTTTGGCTACATGCTCAATTAGCTAAAATATTTATCCACAAACCGCTCAATCTTAAAGGGCATGAAAAAATCGACAGAAGTCTGACCTAAGAGGCCAATTATAACACTTTCTGCTGTATTTATATGGCGCTTTTCATTTTTATACCCTTGCAAAGGGTATTTTAATTTTGCCCAGAAGTTTGCAACGCATAGAAATATTCATTTCCGACCCCATAAACAATATATATTCTTGATCAGGGCGACGAGCTGAGTTGATTGAGCTTTGTCCGTCCGTCTGTCCGTCTGTTTCCACGAGAGCAAACTAGTCTCTCAGTTTTAAAGCTATCGAGCTGAAATTTTGTACAGAGTCTTCTTTTTACTGCACGCTGCTAATATGTCGGAACCGACCGGATTGGATGACTATATCTTATAGCTGCCATAGGAACCATCGGTCGGAAAATGGGGCTTAGTGAGAAAAACTTTTTTGTTTTCAATGTAAGTGTTCCTAAACTCGCCCATTAATAATATTATATGCTTTCAAACAGATTTGCAAACTTTGGTCAAAATCGGATGACTATATCTTATAGCTGCCATCGGTCAAAAAATGGGTCTTAGTGAGAAAAACTTTTTGTTTTCAATGTTAGCGGCCTTAAACTCGACCATTATTAATATTATATGCTTTCAAACAGATTTACAAAATTTGGTCAAAATCGGATGACTATATCTTATAGCTGTCATATTAACCATCGGTTGGAAAATGGGTCTTAGTAGGAAAAACTTTTTTGTTTTCAATGCTAGCGTCATAAAACTCGGCCATAATTTATACTATATGCTTTCAAACAGATTGGCAAATTTTGGTCAAGATCGGATGACTATATCTTATAGCTGCCATAGGACCGATCGGTCGGAAAATGGGTCTTAGTAAGAAAAACTTTTTTTTTTCAATGCTAGCATCATAAAACTCGGCCATAATCAATATTATATGCTTTTAAACAGATTTGCAAATTTTGGTCAAGATCGGATGACTATATCTTATAGCTGCCATAGGACCGATCGGTCGGAAAATGGGTCTTAGTGAAAAAAAACTTTTTGTTTTCAATGCTAGCATCATAAAACTCGGCTATAATTAATACTATATGCTTTCAAACAGATTTGCAAATTTTGGTCAAGATCGGATGACTATATCTTATAGCTGCCATAGGACCGATCGGTCGGAAAATGGGTCTTAGTAAGAAAAACTTTTTTTTTTCAATGCTAGCGTCATAAAACTCGGCCATAATTAATATTATATGCTTTTAAACAGATTTGCAAATTTTGGTCAAGATCGGATGACTATATCTTATAGCTGTCATGGGAACCATCGGTCGGAAAATGGGTCTTAGTGAGAAAAACTTTTTTGTTTTCACTGTTAGCGTCCTCAAGCTCGGCTAGTATTAATATGATATGCTTTCAAACAGATTTGCAAATTTTGGTCAAAATCGGATGACTATATCTCATAGCTGTCATAGGACCGATCGGTCGGAAAATGGGTCTTAGTGAAAAAAAACTTTTTTGTTTTAAATTTTATCTTTCTTAAACGTGGCGATTGTTAATTTGCTATGTTTTCATAAAGATTCGCGAAATTTGTTCGAAATCAGATGTTTATCTGTCGGAAATGGGTTTTAGTTAAAAAATTTTTAGATTTTTATATAATCGTTCTTAAACTCTGACATTTCAAAAGCAGCATTTGGAAGGGGTATAAAAACTTGGACACAGACGAAGTTAGCTTGGCCTTCTCGTTTAAAGGTGCATTGATATGTGACCTGTTGAAAATAGATCCAAATCAAGAGCTGATGGAGCTAAGCCGAAACTAGTTTTGGAATCACTGAAAATAAGCTTAACATAATTTCAAATCAACTGGGCTGCACCTCACAAAGTTGTTCATTTTGTTGGCCTGTGTTATAGATCATGCATATATATACAATTTACATTTGGGTGTATATTATGCCAGCCCCACCTACGACGAAAGATATAAGTATGCGTCACCTGGTGCTTCAGTGGCGAATTACAGTGGGCGAAATGGCTTAGCTAGTGGAAGAATAAGTAATAAATTTCTATTTTGAACTCTTTGCAAGCATTCTCTTTGATTTATTTCAAAACTCTCATTGTCTTTTGTTTTATAAGGTATTCTCTGAAGCCAATTTAAGGAATATTTTCGGAAAGCAATACCAAAAACAGCAAGTGTGAAAAGTATGTATTTGTTGCAGGTTACTGCAAGCTAGTCTAAACATTTCACAAGGACAACAAATGAAAGTAACAAAAACAAAACGAATAAGACCAGTCGAATCTCACAAGCTTACAAAGAATTCTTAAAAGTAGATTTAGATTAAGAAAATAGAAAACAAAAAGTATTCATGTACTCAATAGTCCATTGGCAATTTTTCATATATCAATTTCATGATTCACCTATTGTGCGATGGCTCCCATTATCTGTTAGTATTACTAGGATGAATTGCGTTATAAATTAGCGCAATTATTTCGATATCAAATATGGATTTTGTTACGATTTTCCGTTATGGCCCTATTCTGATGTTAATTGGAGCGGCTTTTAGTAACATTCAATTTACTGACAATACACAGCGATAAGATAAACCAAAACCCCTTCAAATATACAAAGACTTTTGAGGGCCAACACCAGTCACCAGTTTGTGTGGGCTCAATACGGTTGTTAGATTGACGAAACACGGTCGATAACTATTGAATTCTCGGACATCGAGTGATTGTAATTTATATTGTTCTTTTTTTTTTAATTCCCAAAAAAAAAAATGATTGCATCTTTAATTAAAGTTTTGGTGCTAACCACGCTAATTGTCTGCAATGTTACATCAACTGAATGTGAGTCATATTCATCGAATGATAGTGAATCTATTCTGCCTCACTGATAAAGTGATAACAGCATGGCCCGAGAATATTGAAGCTGTGTAATAAGGTGGTTTGCTCAGCATAATGGATCTCTAGTCGAAAAGTGATCACTTGAACACCAACAGAGATGAAAATTGCACTCCCAAGAAAAAGAAAAACTAATACCAACGCTTTTGTAACCCATTTAACACACGAATATGGTGTTTCTTACCAAATTTTACCAAAAACATTTCTAAATTATAAAGCAAGTTTTTTTTTTTTTAACCAGAAGAAAAAATCTTATAAATTGAAAAAATTTCAAAAAAAGTTGTTCGTAAACACAAAAAAAACTGACTGATTTTAGAACATTAGTCAGCGGGACTTAAGTGAATCATACATTTCCGCCATATTCCAGAGGAGCAGTCCTCTCTAACTTTAACAATTCCACATGTTTTGGTTTGGTTAAATCATTCGGAGAAACCCAGAATTAGGATAATTTTTTAGGGCTAGAAATCTAATATGTTTATTCAAAGATACGCTTCGTTGGCTTAAACCAAAATTCACTTTAATGTTTGTTTGTTAAACGTCAAAAGTGTCTTAATTTTTTATTTTAACTGGAAGTAGCGGAAAGATTTAACAATGTAGACTTTTATGTGAATTATTTGGTCACTTTTAAACAATTTAAAGAATTTCATTGTTTTACCTACATTAAGGTTAAATATACATAAATGCTTTGCTATTTACGGGTCACATATCAAGGATTTGTGCGCCCCAGCGTATGGCCACTTTTACTATTATAACCTTTCTAACTAGGAAGTCTTTTTTGAAAGCACAACAATAAGGTCGACTAACCAATAAAATGGCTGATGCACATCTCCTTCGCACAAATACGGTGCCTTTATCCAGAAGTCGACGCAACAGCCACAGTTTTCAAGCCACTCCATAAACATTTTGGCTGCTTCCTCGAATGACGCTTGACGCCCGTTACGCCGGTCTTCGAGCAGGGGCCGCAAGAGCAAGAGCAAGGTATTTGTCTCCACATAATGCATGTATGGAAGCACCAAGGCGACAACATCTCGACCGTTTGGAACCAGCGTCCAATGTATATCTTCTAAATAGTAGTTGAAAAGAATCGAAGTATCGTTCAAGCACGTTTAGGCATAGTATCGTGTCCACTTTCTGAAGGCCACCAATTTCGGTAATTACATTGAAGTTGAGCTTTTTCAGCCGCATTTTCCAGCTGGCTTCAGTTGCGAATACCCTGAGAACGGCGTTTCCACTTAGTTCGGACACCGTGTTGGCAACACTTAACTAGATTTCGCCATCGCCGGCACCAATGTCCAGAAGCGTAACCATTTCAGTTGGTGACATAGTTGGAAAGCCACCAGCCTCAAGTAGCCACGCTTCAAAGAGCCATTTATTCCAAGGCTGCAAACCTCTCAAATTTTGCCGGTGTTAAGTCTAAGGTTCGGTTCGCGGACCGGTTCCTGGAACCCCTAAACCCAAGGTTTTGGTTCGAACCTCGGTTCGCTTAAACAAAAAATAAATATTTTCAATTTATAATAATCTTTATTTTAATAATGTAATTTAAATTATCAATTTCATAAGCTGACATTTCCAACATTTGAGAACTGCTTTAAGTCAATAAGCATTATATCTTCTATGAGCTGTTCATCTATACAAGCTCTTCGATCAGAAAGAACAAACTTAAGTGTTGAAAAGGCTCGTTCAACTGATACCACAGTTGCTGGAACAGCAAGTATAGTTAAGGAAAGATCTTGTTAGTCCTCCTTTTTTTTGACCTTTCCAAAATTTTAAAACATTTATCGATGTATGTTCTCTTGGACAATTGTCGAAGGAATTTTTAACATCGTTTACAGATTTCATATTTGATATTTGTCTCTTCTTCGCAATCAGACTTTGAGTCATTTAAAGTTGAATTTTGAAAACTCTCATTAAGAATTTCTTTTTGGCGCTGCAGCATGTCTGCAATGTTCTGCTTTGCAACTTTTTGCAAAGTTTGAATTCTCGGGTTTAGGAACACTGCAGCGAGTATAGGTACTGAGCTCATAATAGAAGAACGTTTATCGAGGCACTTAGAAAATAAACAATGTTTTGCTAAAGATTTAAGAACAATTGCTCGACATGAAAACCAAGCGTAATAAAAATCACTTGGTTACAATTGTGAATCCTGCCGCTTTAAAGAAGTCTTATAAATTGGCTGCAGCAAATTACATATATTTTGAACAACGTTCCATTCAGATGTTTTTAGGTGGAGCTGTTTTAAAGAACTCTAAATGCAAAACTCTTTAAGAGTTAGTAATCGTTCGCACATTTTGTATGTTGAGTTCCATGGAGTCACACAGTCTAGCATTGGTTTTTTCAATTTTTCTATATGGAATAGATTTAAGATAATGTGAGTACGGAGTTTCTTACAAAGTGTGCGAACTCTGCTAATGTCAAACTGAACTTCCTTAAAAAAAATCGATAACTACTAAATTAAGGGTGTTTGCAGCAGCACAACGAACTGTAATTATATAGTCCTCCAGGGAATCTATTGAGTTAACTTGGTCATCGTCCCAATCAAGAAATGCTTTTGATTCACATGAGCAGCCTTCATCAACATTACATTCTCTTAAGTTGCATTCTTTTTCCACTCTGCAGGTGTCATTTACTCGAACCATATTTGCTCCATTATCGACTGTGAAACTATACATCTGTCCTAGGGAAATGTCGTAGGATTGAAGAACTTCTTGAATGACAGCAGTCAAATTCAATCAAATCAGGTTACTACCTTTTTACTTAAAAAGTCATCCAAGCTTAGTTCAAAGGGCAATCGTTTATACTAAAATCTCAAGAGATTTCCAATATTTCCCTGTACGTGTCTTTGAAAACACTATTTAATTTTGTGAACCGAACCTTTTTTTTTCGAAAAAGTGGTCCAGTTCTGGTTCAGGTTCGCGGAGTCAAAAATATAGAGCGCCTGATTCATGGTGCGTTTCGCGAACCCCAAAAAACTCGAAACGAACCGGTTTTCAGGGGATCGGTTCCGGTCCGTCTTGCAGCCTTGATTTATACACTAATGGTTAAT